>JANTCA010004605.1:0-10140 GCA_024741275.1 Chironex yamaguchii
GTATATGTATATGTATATGTATATGTATATGTATATGTATATGTATATGTATATGTATATGTATATGTATATGTATACTTACAAGCACAGTTGACAAAACACATGGTAAGTCATATGCTTCTCAATTACTTACAACAATACATTACAGCTGTTAGCTTTAGGACAGCTTACCACATTCCTCTTTCCAAGCATCTGTGCTTTCTACCAAATAAAGATCTCAAACATCTAACCTGGTAGGTATCTTGACTACTTTACCTGACCCAGTTACTATATGTGAGGATGAGGAAACGATACTCCTTACAACAAAACTTACTGCTGCTAATCATGGAACAGGCTCCCGCAGTTTACTTTACAAGTGAATAAATATATGCTACTGCTTAGTATACATTTGAAGAAATCGCCATCTGTGTTTACTATACAAGGGCAGTAATCTGCATTAGCTTTTACTATGCAACTGGATAAATATGTGCAAGTGCTTACTGTTTGCTGTAAAATAGTAGAAATCTGCCCAGTGTTAAGTTTATAATGGCAGAAGTCTGCGAAAACTTGTACTACACAACTATACAACTGATGAATATGTGCAAGTGCTTACTGTTCAATGAAAAAGACAGATTTTTTGGTTTACCACACAAAAGAGGAAATCTGTGCTAGTGTTTACTGTACAATTGCAGTAATTTGCGCTAGTGTTTACTGTACAGTTGCAGAAATCTGCGCTAGGGTTTACTGTACAATTGCAGTAATTTGCGCTAGTGTTTACAGTACAGTTGCAGAAGTCTGCGCTAGTGTTTACTGTACAATTGCAGTAATTTGCGCTAGCGTTTACTGTACAGTTGCAGAAATCTGCGCTAGGGTTTACTGTACAATTACAGTAATTTGCGCTAGTGTTTACAGTACAGTTGCAGAAGTCTGCGCTAGTGTTTACTGTACAATTGCAGTAATTTGCGCTAGCGTTTACTGTACAGTTGCAGAAAGCTGCGCTAGTGTTGACTGTACAATTGCAGAAACCTGTGCTAGAGTTTAGTTTACAATTGAAGAAATCTGCGCTGGTGTTTAGTTTACAATTGCAGAACTCTGTGCTAATGTTTACTGTACAATTGCAGAACTCTGTGCTAGTGTTTACTGTACAATTGCAGAAATCTTGCTCATCCACACTTTCAAAGACACAGATGACGCAGAAGACAGGATAAATGTCCTGGTCTCTAATAAACGGTAATTGCAACTTTGTGTGGTACCTATTTCTCATTCCGTCCCATGACCATGGCATTGTCGGTCAAAAACTCGCGGATGAATTGGTATCTTCCTCCAAAGCTCGGTTATGTTGCAAAAGTTTTCATACTTTGTAGTTTTAACCACCCAATTGTTCGTTGAGGTCGGGTTTGCTATCTTGCGTTTTTGTTCCGTGCCCAGGGCGACGCAAATAAGTAAATGATACAAATGTTTGGCTAACATGGTGTAATTTAAGGTTTTTTGCAGCAAAAATTAGGAACTCTGATTCGAGGACAGACTACCAGGCATAAAAATTCATCTCAAACGACAGCTTCAGCCTGTTCACTGCGCCAATGTAATGTAAGGTATCTCAGTATTTATTAAACGATGTTCTAACACAAACTTACATACAAACATTATACATGACACATAGACGCCATCTTTGAATTTCACTGTTGCGTTTCGTGTGTTATTGTCTCAATGACATGACGTAACTTCGCAAGGACTTTCTATTCCGCTTTCTTCGGGCACCACTCTTATGGTCGCAGGTAAACACAGACCAAACTTTTGAAAGTATCTACGATACATTCGTTGATAATACACGGAACTGATAGGATAAACAATAGGATAAACGGCATCGAACATGTACTCCAGGATTAGGAAAACAAAGTTGAGCGATTGCACGGTGTGAATCGGAAAATGATGATCGGTAGAACTCATGTGTATCATATGCTGCACACATGATGGCAGCCAACAAATTTGGAAAATAATTGCAATAAAGATGACTGCTTTTACAGCTTGAATCTTGTTACGATCTTGCCGTAAACGAAGAGCGTCTGTTTGCGTAACATTCGGCTTCCGTGTGGCGCTAAGCCAGAAAATTAAAACATGGAAATAGCTCATTACACAAGTTGGTAAAACGTGGAAAAAAACGAACATAAAGATGAAGTAATAAAGACTTGTCTTTCCGTGATGAGGTGGATACGCCCAAGAATAGGTGCAATGTCCACCGTCTGAGTCTACAACCCAGTTGGTTTGCACGAAGACGAAGCCAGACGATAATGCCACCCCTAAAACCCAGAACGCAGCAACAAAGAATACGTTCCGTTTGTCCTGTCTTTTACTCCATGCCATTGGAAGTTTTATGCTCTGAAGACATTCATAAGAAAAAACAACGAGAGTAAGATTAGATGAACATAATTTGGCATGATCCAATACAGAGACGACTTGACACATATTCTTTCCCAAAATCCAATTTCCAATTGAAAGCTCAATAAGCAGAAATGTTCCAGAAACAGCAGTTGATAATATATTGCAGACGGCTATGTTTAAAATTAAAGGTTTGAGTGGTACATGAAGTGATTTGCCCTGAAGTGTGAAGATAATAGTACAAGTGTTTCCAAGAAGGGAGATACAAAATAAAACAGGTAGCACTATGTACATCGCTACTAAGAGCCCTTTCTCGGCATGAACTGGATTTAAACTATGAATACCCATAATGATTAATCGCGTTGTTGAAGAGAATTGATCGGAGTTTAAGCTATAACCTCTCAGATCATGTGTTTCTAATTTCCACGATAATTCATGAAGCTGACTGAAAACTCATAGTAGAGAGAAAGTTCACACGGCTTTTTCCATGCAGGTTATCTTCTTGGAGTGACGAAAATTTTTCAACCTAATTTAATCTACTCCTGATAAGGATCAGGCAAGCCTGATTTTGTACAATACACAATATGTGTCCATGGATCTTAACGCAGCGTTGGTGTTCCTTTCCTGGTGTTCAAATCATCAAATTACGTTCTTGTCAGCCTACTTTCTTTATCAAAGACACAAAAATACCCCGTGAACAGAAATCCGTTGAGACAAAAATTTTAGTTCAATAATCCAGATCCACGACCTTAAACTCTGATGAAGTCTCTTTCTCGTGTCAAATTCATCACTTTCTGTGAAATTTGGATTTGATTTAAGACAATTTCCAATTTGGCCAATCGTCATCATATACATGATATTCATCTACTTGACGCAATGCTCTCCCTTGCATACAATCAAAGATCAAGTTGATTAAGGATGAAAGGTGAAAGGTCATCCAATGTCCTTTCTTCGACCTACCGCAGCTGAAATCCACACAGCTGTTCCTTTGTAAAAAAATAAGACGTAAGTGTCCAAAGTAAATATCCTTGTTACTTTAATTCCTAGATGTCCGTCAGTAGAGTTTATTAATTTGCAATGAAAAAAGGAATTAACTTTACAAACGGCCGAAAGGATCAATGTCTTATTGTCAACGCAGTTGGGTTTTTTTTCCACACAAACGCAAAAATGTCTTAGTCACATTGCTCTTCATATGCAATATTTTTTGCACCAATCCCGAACCGTTACAGCTACTCTAAACTGTACGAACAAGGTACTACTAGGCAACAGTTCCCTTGTAAAGTGATACTCGTTTCCAGGTAAAACAAGGTCAAGTAAAGAGCTAATAACAGTTGTAAGCAAGAACTAACTTTGCGCCATGAGTGTACCATCAGTAGCGTGTAGGTGAATTTTTGCCACAATACTTCAAAATCGATAATGTCTTTGATCACGTTTTGATAATTTTTTTTATTATAAGTATGTTTTTTAAAATGACTTGTTACTACAGTTGGGATGACTAAAGATCAGTGGTTCATGCAAATGAAAAGTTATGTAGACAGGAGCTTTATCATGACATGAGTCGTATGCTTTTATGAGCTACGTTTCGAGAGACACTTCTCCCATCATCAGGCGACTAGAAATGATCTGGTACAGCTATTTTATTCTTCCTCACTGCTGACGTCCGCAGATGGGAGATATGACCCTCGAAACGTAGCTCATAAAAAGCATACGACTCATGTCATGATAAAGCTTCTGTCTACATGGATTCCGCTGAGTCCATAAAGTCAAGAATTTTCAAGAAAAGTTACGTTTTGCAAAATTCACACAAGAATGCCACACGTCCAAGGCTCCAAAAATTTTTGATTAACAATTTTTGCTCTGCAGTTTGATTTTCATTAGGAATTGGTAAGTATATTTCGGAGTCCAGAACATTGTTTATTCATAGAAACAATGCTTTAAATGATTTTGTGCCTTTGAAACTACTTCTATCGCAATTTTTGCAACTGGCTTAGGATACCGTATCGCATTAGGTCATTTATGCATTTTGCAACACGATACCGTTCAGTTCAAGCCCCGAAGTAAGGAATCAGCAATCATTTCTTTACTTTTTGGTGCTCCGATCCCTAATGAGCTAAGATATTCTTTGGCATATTGAAGTTTTCGTCATCAACGTCGCAACAGTACAAGCCACACTAACAGAATGTTCTGGCTTTGGTATTAACAGATATTGAATTTCGAGATCTTCCTTCCATAGCTAACCTTACGCATGTATTTACAAAACTGCACGATAATATGGCATATTAAAGGTTGATACCTCAGCGAAATCAATGACTCCTAATCATAATTAAGGGGACGCTATATGGTAAGAGCTAATTATAAATAACTACCTACCTACAAATTAGGCGAATAAGAATAAACATCACACGGGAAGACAAATAACAGTGATCATCACATGTAAAGACAAATAAGAATGAACATCAGACGTGAAAACAAATGAGAGTGAATATCACACGGGAAGACAAATAAGAATGAATATCACACGTGAAGACAAATGAGAGTGAACAACACAGGTAAAGAAAAATAAGAATGAACATCACACATGAAGACACATAAGAATGAATATCACACGGGAAGACAAATAAGAATGAACATCACACGGGAAGACAAATGAGAATTAACATCACACGGGACGACAAATAAGAATGAACATCACACATGAAGACAAATAAGAATGAATATCACACGGGAAGACAAATAAGAATGAACATCACACGGGAAGACAAATAAGAACGAACATCATATGTATAGTATTTGAGGTTGCATTGAAGATTAAAACAGGACTATACAAGGAAGTTCCAGAGTTGTTAAATACGAAGGACGACGCTGTTGCGGTAAAATGTTTTACGATGATTTCAAAGTTGTATGCAAGCCCAGTTGATTTAAGAGTAAAGTTACGATGATGAGCACCGTCTCTTGCTTATAGAGCCAATAGACAAACACCCAATATCTGGGGTAGACAATCGGGGTTGAATGACAAATAGTCTTTCGACCTTCCTATTAAGATGTTTTGGTCAGCATGGAAGGCATGAGATTTGAAGTCGTGGAACCGGGGTGCGACGTCAAGATGGTTATGCTTATACTTTAATTTCCATTCTTAACACTAGACCACCCTGTCCACTTAGCATAGCATTACAGGTTAATCTATTGGACACTCTTTTTACTATTTTTATTTTCTACTGTACTTTCATTTCATTTCAGACTAGTGACATAAAATTTGGCTTGCTATCGTCCCCTCCTTTTCCAAATTTGTTGGTGAAGATTCATCAAATCTTCTGTGCACAAAACGTGCCTATTTGAACGTGGTAGTAAATTATTCTTAGCCTTCACATTTCCTGACCTGGAGATCATAACTCAAATCACGATGTTTTGCACGTCACAATATGATTATCTTTTCTAGAAGATTTCCACAGATAACGAGCCTCCCATAAAGGCAGCCTTCTTCGGACAATTGGTAATAGCTTACTAATTGCGATTAGAAATTGCATTTTAACACGACACATTGTAAATAGCGTTGCGCTAAGTTACAACACTTGGCTAGAGCACCAGCACCTGCCCAGGTATGATAACAGCACTCGAGGAAGTGGTAAATGGTAGTAATGTAGAGATACAGTCAAGAGAGTAAAATAATTCCTGGGACAAAGAAATGCTTCTTTCGGAGGTGATTTGGCAGTAGACTCTATGTCCGTTCTCTATAGAGAATCTACATGTAAATGTCACAACAAAGAGGCAAAGAGGTGCACTCAGATAAGTGTGGCCATCTGTCGTGTAGGTGATGAGATAGGTCGTGTGGTAAGATAGGTCGTGTGGAGTTTATAATTGGCATTCGTTTAGATTTTAATTAGATTTTAATTACAAGCCATTTCTTACTCCATTCAACAACAGATCGAAGGTCATAATCAAGACAACCCATCTCAATCTTATCAAAGTCTAGATTTACGTAACTTAGAGTCATGAGCATAGATTGCTAACCTACAAATGATATGATCAGGCAAAGCTTTAAGGAACAGGGTTGTTTAGAATGGATCCTTGGAGAACGTCAGCATTGATGGATCAGGTCTAAAAGCATTGCCCGCCTGCAACATTCTTTATCTTAGAATCGCATTGAATTTCAATCACGCTAGATAAGTTTCTAGCGTGTGATCCGACCAGAGCTGTTTAGAGAAAGCCTGGACCCCAGGCCTGGTCTAGGTAGTTAGGTTCCCTTGTCATGCAGTATTACTAATAGGTTTATAGTTGTATGGGAATAATAGGTGCAGGGAACTGTTCTGGCAGTTCCAATGAGATACTTCAGACCTAGAGGACTCAGCAGGAGAGAGGCAAGAATTTAGTTAGACTAGTGCAACTGTTCTTTTCCATTATATTTTCCTCTTCTGTTTTTATTACTATTCCCCTTGGTAATACACATGAGTCTCTTTCTCCTTTATATAATAATCAACACAGTTATTATCTCTTGCCATCTAGTATTCAATGTTTAAGTTTTATTGCTGCTTTGGCGTATCATATTTCACTGTAATTATTCCCGTAAGTGTTGTTCAAATGTACTTAAGCAGGAAGAAATTATGTAAGACCAGTATTCTGATGTCAATACCTCAATCATCCGTGTTAATTAAACATATATGAAATTGGAAAAATATACGTGTATATATATTTATATATGTAACGTGTTTAGATATTATATATATAACAAACTGAAGAATCTGAAGAATTATATACGCATATTCTATTGGGTATCTATCTCTTCCTTGTTGATGGACATCTCTCTTCTCTACAGTAGCGGTGAAGTTATAGATTTCGGCGAAGTTTCATCCATCATATACTAGTTCCATTATTCTGAGTCATTTTCTTACAATTCACACTTTAGAATTGGGAACAAAGTGCTCATTGCAAAGGTGACCTGTGGAACGACAATGAGTTCTCGATCAATTTATCAGGTAATGATTTCATAATATTTTTACGCTTCATGGGAACGTGCATTGGTTTTGAATACATGAACTTGACATGAGTATGCCTCTAAGCACAAAAAAGCTGGTCGCCACTTTATTCTGACATTGTTAACTTAACTGGCCAATTTATCAATCTATGATTTAACTGACCAATTAACCAGCTACTGCTGTGAGTTTAACTATAACCTTAAACCTTCCCTTGAGATTGTAATATTCAGGCGAAAATACTAACAAGCTCATTTAATGGTTATAAGCTTAACACGCATTAATTATACGCTTAGCTGAACTGCAGCTAGAAGCTTGTTCTTCAAACGGTGAAAATGGTCATTATTTCTTGTTCAACTAACACAAAATGCATTCATCAAGCCACAACAGAGACATACCCTGAAGCTAAATCCTCCGACGATGTCGTTGAACGGAGAACGAAAGTCATTAAGGGTAAGTAACGGCTGATTTTAAAAGAAATTCATTCATTGTTTTCAACGTAGGGCCGAAATATTTTGACAAGAATAGAGAAATGTTGTTAATAAGGTATCAAAAACATGGTGTTTTCTTCATATGATTGCCTCAATATGTACATGTTACAACTTTTGCCTAAAGAATAAGTAATGACTATCGGCCTCCTGTGCTCCGAAGCAAGGTCTCAGGTACACCCCTGGCATCCCCCATGCCGAATTCAACAGCTGAACTGCAATAATGGGAAATTGTTTAGCAATTAATCGTCCAATCGTATTATAGTTTGGCAAATACACTTTCAAGCGGTTTGCGTTTTATACCTGCCAACTAACCATTGATCGCAGTTTATGCTTGTTCCAGTTACAGGTAGATAAAGTGGTCTTGTGTAAAAGACGGAGGTGAAGTTATAGCTGTTTACTACCTGAGCTTCGAACTGAGGTGTTCTGACTGCAACATTGGCGTGTGATCTTAGTGCTAGACAGCTTGAATTAAATAGCCAAAATCTGGAAGTAAAAGGAATTTGTATCTTTACCGTCCCTTTAAAGAAGATTACTATCCATCCGCGAATTTTCTACCTACAAGGCCTTAGTCAATGCGGCAGAATGAGTAATACCTGTAACATAGGTGGTATATATACAAAGAGAAGTAGGACAGAGACTAAAGGATACAATTGAATAGAGACTAGGGACAACAACAAAGGCAAGAATAGACATAAGGAAAAAACCGGAAAAAGGAAGAACAAGGGAAAAAAATGTAGATATGGATAGGAAAAGCTAGAAATGAAAGAAGAGAAGGAACTGGAGCTATAACCACCACGGCCTATTGTCGGTTTCAAAAGAATTTGACGATATAAAGCTCAAATTTTTGGAACTACTGAAACTGCATTGCATAAACATAGTCGAGAAAAATGTAAAGCTAAAAGAAGATAAAAGATTGATAGAAACAATACAAATAAACACCAAACCATAAAATAAACTTGGCAAACAAAGATATCATCAATGAGCGTCCAACAAGCGTCTTGATTGAAATTGTGAATATTGGCAAACGTTTCCACGGACCCTTGTGGAGGCCTGAGCCCCGGGAGTTTACTCCGGCTGCCCCCTCGACAGTACTGATTAAAGATTTGTAAATAGTGTACTTATAAATACAATATGCAGGCTGATAATTTTCAACCAAAGAGACATGGCTTATCAAAGAATTTTCCTATCACTTGCGCCAGCACTTTTGACTCCTTCGAAGAAATAACTTATCTCACAGGTGTTTGCCAGTATAGAGATAAAAATGGTATACTAAAAATGACAACCTGGCTGATAATTCTTACCCAAAGAGATATAACTGATAAATTATGTCATATTTTACAACTTACTAATTATGACATAATTTATGGTTACCATTAGCTACAGTATGTTCTAAATATACATAGTAAAATATAAAATATAAAATGAACAGGTGGTATTAATGTTTGAAAAACACGTTTGCAAATAACTAATATATTCATTAACATTTTTGTGATCTATATCTACGAAGCAATACGCATTTATTTATTCTAAATCATAATATTTGGATAGTAATTCATTTATTATTTAATTTTGTTTATTTCCGTCTTTCACTATTAATTCTATTAACTTAGTTTTACACAGTCAAATTGAGAAACTTATCTTCCACATGCCTCACGTTTAAACGAAATAATTTTTTAAGTGATAAGTTTGTTTTACTAAATATAAAAGTTACGTAAGTCTAGAACTTTCTAGAAACCTTGTGCTGCAAGAACAACGCTGGTGCAATATTTACATGAAGCTTCTAGAAAGTTCTGTTGGCTTATAGATTAACTCAACAAACCTATATAACCATTTGCCACTAACCCATATAACCACTTTCAGGAGTTTCATTACTTTGGATTAAGATGAATACGATAAAGTTTTGAAGGTATATAAAGGTTAGAGATATTTCAAGCTTTAAGGAGAAATCTTATTATAGGATATACTACTAGAATTTGTATACCACCGCCTAGTTGCTTAGGATGTTGAAGGTCTCTGTCTAGCATATATATACTCTCTGCTCGCAATTAATAAACCTTATTAACCCTGCTTGCATTTTGTGGACTACAGTGTTAACAAGAAACACTCCGTCAGCATCATTATTATTATAATATATTATTATCATTATTATTATTATTATCATTATTATAATAATTATTATCATTATCATACTGATTATTATTATCATTATTATTATTATTATTATTATTATTACTATTATTATTATTATTGTTATTATTACTATCTTTCGATAAAGCTACTACAAGAAAATAGCCTTAAATATATAACTACCAAAATTTGTTAGTTAC
>JANTCA010004606.1:0-10139 GCA_024741275.1 Chironex yamaguchii
AAAGCTTTTAAGTATGATTTTAGCGCAATGTCGCAAATTTTCAAGGCGATTTTCAAGTTTTGTACCACAAAAAGCTTCTTGATCTGTTGTGGCCCTTGGCAACTCTAATGCTAGAGAGTCAAACAGAATGGTGCCGAAGAGATCAAAAGGATCATTGAAATTGGAAAAAGAGTCTCAAGCAAAAGAAATTTGCAAATGGCTAGGTAAAAAAGGGCCAGAAGTAAGAAGAATGAAATATGGTCAAAGTGATCTCAAAGTTGGATGGCTTGTTGTGGAGGATAGAGAAGGAATGCCTTTACACTGGGAGGCAGGAGAAATTTCTAATTGCATTAATGGCCTCAGACACTTGGGAGAAAAGATCTTAATAAGTCTTGATGAAAGGTTTGAAAACAGCATCCCAGTGCTTAATAAAATGTTGCATGAGTGTTTTGACTTTGGTGTTTTGATGAAGGGATTGACAGCAAGAAGGTGCAGATCGAAACAGCATCCTGTCAACAAAAGTAAATCTGCATCAGTTGGTATTGATGCTTTTAAGAAGTGTGTGCAGTTTGTGGGAGATTTACCCCATGTTATGGATACAAATTCTGAACTGGATGAGCAGTTTGCCTACACCATATTTTGCCAGCTCAAATTAACCTTGATGGAGGTGGTCTGGGGCCACACACATTTCCCCATTTTTTTCCAGAAAATAACAACAGATGGAAATGTTGAAATTGTACATCTTGAAAAAGATTTATCAGATAAAAGCGTTTTCCTCTTAAAATTTCAGCACACCAAGCCCATTCACTTCACATTAGCTGATGTTTTTGAAGTGGTTATGAGTAACGGTGAGAATATAAAAGTTAGTCTTGCTGAAAATGAAATTATGAAGTCCTTGTACACAGTTTCTGAGTTTTATTCATCTGTTGGATAGCCTTTCTGCTTAGTATTTGATATTATGCATTAAAAATTGTCGAATCTTTCTACAGAGTAGCAGAACAGCAAGAAATGGGTGGGGGTCAGAGTATAGAGATGCTAGGTGCACGATCAATTGCCGACTGGTTTAGATTATTTTCATGTCAGCATTATACAGAAGTAATAATGCTGACATCAAAATATCACAGAGAGGGAAGCTATAAAGTATACAATTAAATTTTTCTTTTAGTGCACTGTATATCAATATAAATTATGCAAAAGGACATAAATCTAACACAATTTCATTCTAAAGCATATAAATTTTTATTTGTTTACTAGATTAGACACACATATGTGTTTCAATCTTAATGCTTTTAAACAATATTAAAAGTTCCTTTTTTCCCCACTAAATCCACATTTCTCAAGTAAACCAGTCAGAAAATATCAGCATTGTGATAACAATGTTTCTTTTCTCTCGTTTCTTGGGGGTTCCACCTCCTATTCCCTACCTCGTTGAGGTAAAAATGTCATGTTATTTTAGGAAGCAAAAACAGATGAAATTATGGTCAAGGCATGCAGCTTGAGAAAATTTTGATTGAGTTGTCTATATGGATTTGCCTGTCTTTGTATAGTACTATGATAGTGTTGGTTTGTGTCTTTTGGCCCAAATCAGCACAAAAAACGACAGCGTCTTAATCAACCAAAAATTGGAAAAAAGGCAAGGCTACAGTTCGGCATTTTTGCACAATTTCTGTCAAAGTAAAAGATATCCCAAATATACTCTATATCAAATTGCCTGGCTTTATATAGTACTCTGATGGCATTGGTTTGTGTCTTTTGGCTCAAATCTGCATGAAAAATGACACCATCTTAATCAACCAACAACTGGAAAAAAGGCAACGCTATAATAAGGCGTTTTTGTAGAAATTAGGTCAAAGTAAAACAAATCCCAAATACACTCGATATGGATTTGCCAGCTTTTATATACTACTATGATGGTGTTGGTTTGTGACTTTTGGCTCGATCAGTGCAAATAACAACACCATCTTAATCAACAAAGAAATGGAACAAAGGCAAGGCTATAGTAGGGTGCCATTGCAGAAATTCGGTCAAAGTAAAACATATCCCAAATATAGTCTGTATGGATAGTCTGTCTGTCTTTATATAGTACTATGATGGTGTTGGTTTGTGTCCTTTCGCTGAAATTAGCACAAAAGCAACACCATCTTAATCAACCAAGATTTGAAAAAAACCCGGCTGCTGGAAAGCAATCAGAGGTAATAGAATAAACTAAAACAAGCAAGTTTAAATTGATTCCCGAAGGATTCCTGGCAAACACAGATAATAAATAAATAAATAGAAGCTTATGGTTAAAGTATGCCTCTGATTCAAAAGATTTGAAGTACCATATA
This sequence comes from Chironex yamaguchii, assembly GCA_024741275.1. Classification (NCBI taxonomy): domain Eukaryota; kingdom Metazoa; phylum Cnidaria; class Cubozoa; order Chirodropida; family Chirodropidae; genus Chironex; species Chironex yamaguchii. The sequence goes on from JANTCA010004606.1 coordinate 2,307, forward strand.
AGTAACATAGTGAATGTTAGCGAACAGATGAACAAAACATAGACACAGATTCTTTCTGCACAGGGATAAAGAACAATGATGAAAAGTATGAGTATGTAAGATACCATACATTGCTATGGGTTGTGAACATGAAACACTTTAAGAGGTGACATCACCTAATGTATCCAATTATAATCAAAGTGCATCTGTGGTGAACTCACAGTCAAGTAATGCTCTTATGATACGACATTTGCTGTAACCTTGCTTTTGCAATTTCTGCTTTTATAAAGTAAACATTTCTATCGAAGGTTTACTAAATGCCTAAGTTCCTGCGCAACACAGACCTAAAAATTACATTTTTGTTCTCATGTAACATCTCTGATACGAAATAGGGGTATGGTCCCTGCAACCATATTGGGTCATGCCCAAATCTGAAATTTGTCCCACCTCCTCAAGGAAAAACCCCGCCAACCGCCACTGCCATTGATATTGGTTAGTTCTTCCAATGATGACATGGCACACTCCACTCCATTAATGCCAATTGGTTCTCCTCATGATGGGATGATAGGCTGCATCGAATTTCCACTCAACCAAAAGCATTGTGGTAAAATTGTAGCCTCACTAACAAGTTCACACTCAACTGATTTGGATAACTCTGTTTATTCCTTTTACAAAGGAATTAACGGTGAGTTAAAAACTAAAAGCCTGCATTTAAAGTACTACTTTGCCATTGGATTTACTCTTCATAGGTTGTAAAGTGCCAGACAAACAACTACCTATGTAACTCAGTGAATTAAGCTTTCAATTTTCAAAGAGGAGTTGCACCTTGTTTATTTGATTTTAAACTTCTTGACGCAGGGAAAAAAGTAAACCTGCTTTCATGACCCGATAACAATAAGCATTGTAACAAGTTTTCGCTAATAGCTAAAAATCACTTAAAAGTTTAAATCAAAGGAGGATGGCAGAGAGATATAACAAAAATCTTTTGTACGTAGGTTTTTTCTGCAACTCATTGCTCACTGAATGTTTTGTGTCTGAAGTTTCCAGTCCAACAAAACTGCTACCATTATTCTCAATCAACTTTACAGTTTTCTGTTCTCTTACTTTTGTAGTTTATCAGGAAGCTGTATTCATTCGACCTTGGAGGAGCGATAAAGTTACAAGATGCCAACAAATATTAAGGTTAAATTACCATCTCTTGATTCCATTATGAGGCTGTCTCAAGTGAAAGAAGATAACGTAGACGGCTGGATGCTGCTTGGCAACAGGCAAGTAGCTGTAACATAAATGAAAGGCGCAGTTGAGAATAGGGCCTAATATTTATATCAAGTTAATTTCATGATCCAAACTTCGTCAACAAAGCAAAGGCAATCAATTCCAACAGTTGAACTCAAATAGAGTTGTACACAGTGCCATACTACACTCAAAGTTTGTAATAGAGAACAAAGTCAGCCAAAAACTACCAACAACATGATTGTTCAAACAAAATGATTAACGCACTTCACAGAAACAAACGCCACATTATCTAGAGCCTTGTAGGTCGAAAATTCATGGATGGGTCGTTCTCTTTCCAAAGGGTGGTAAACTTACAAAGTTTCCTTTTTACTACCCCCATGGCATTACAATTTCGAGAATTATTCTTTGAAAACAGTCTTTGCTTTCACTTGACAAAATCTTAGGTTTGCGATGTCAAGACTAAACATCTCACAGAACTGAAGAGTGCCTATGAAAAAAGAATATACAGGGATTTAATAGACGTCATGTGACCAGGATATGCCATATTAAAATAACCATTGTCACTTCCCCTTAAGTGAGGAAAACTGTCCATTGGCAAATTTTCAGGCTACAAGACCATGGTGATTATAATGACCCAATTGGTATCCAGTTTCTTTCGTATAAAACAATGTTTGTTATTGAAAAGGAGGTTAGTTTCCAGTCAATTACTCAGTCAGTCAGCAAAGACTGTATAAATGTGTGATTTTTGTGGCAAAAAATCTCAGAAAACGAAGTTACGCAGTAAAATGCATTGAAACAACAAAGTAGGATGGGCGGAGAAAGTAATAAGAGAAAACCAAGGCCACTTCACAAGACAAGATAAAACATGGTTTCAAATCGTGACAAAGTAATTAGCAAAAATGATTAACGTTACCTTACTGTCACACTTTGCGACTGGTGACACAGCAAACTTAAATTCATTCCTTTTACATGCGGGAGAACAAAATAGTTAAATAAGAAATAAGCGTGGGTTACAGCCCTAACATAATCTAATATACCACACCTTGATTTCAGCAAAGTAACGTAACAAAGCATTTCAAAATTTTTCAAAGTCAGGACATAGTAGGATGGCTAGGGGGTCTTGTAGCATTAATATTTGGGAAAGCAGGTGATCACCACTTAGAACAGAATTATCACAGCTGAATACAAACAAAAACTTGCAAAGCTAAAGATAAAAATATCACACTATGAAACAGCAAAAAGAAGAGCAAGAATTTACTACAATTAATTTGTGCATTATGGATACTACTATGATTAATGTATAAATAAGGCATTGTATTCCCACCAGGGTTAGTCATCAAAAATTAATCATCCAGTCAGCATAATGGTGCTCACCTCCATTAATGGAAAAGACAGTACAAAAGACATAAAAAATTTAGTATAAAAACATATATTGTAGCTTGACATGGGCTTCTCATTTGTGTGTTATTAATATATACATTAAAAATTGCCAAGTGTATATTGTATTTGGGTAGAGTGACAGACAGCATTGAAAAATCAAATTAAAAATCTAGGAATCTCTCAATACATATGTTACTTCTTACATCATGTCAAGATAAAAATTGGTCATTTAACTTTACTAACTGTCAAGGGTTTGTTGAAAAAACATGGAAATAAAAAAGGAGCTCAAACTCTCAGACACTGATAACCAAACAATCAATCGTCAACAATAATTGAGCTATTTCTGTATGTTGAAACGTCTCCTCAAGAACAGAGGTACTTATGCTATGAAAGTGGCTGTGCTGAGCTACAGATCCAAGCCCTTGAGAAACCTCAGTCTGAAGTATATGCTTACAAGAATTATTAGCACGTATTAAAACCTTTCAAATAAAATCATGCAAACAATTGAAATTTGAGTGTTCAAAGGAACATCGTGCTCTACTGGATCTGTACAATAATTTCAGATAAAGTACAATAAGCATGGATAAATCACCACAAAATGTTTTTATCTTAAAAACGACCTTGGAATGATTTGGAATGGTCCATTTATCAATGATAAAAACAAACTAGTGAAGTCACGCAAAAGACTTTACTGATTTGAGACTTTCAATTTTCCAAAAGATAACCAGTAATAATAAGATAATAATAATAATAATAACCAATAAGAGTCCGTCTTAAACGTACAATTTAGTAGACACCTGGGTATTGCTAAAACATTACCATTCTAAAGATATTGACATGGTCTATTTCTTTGAAATGAACAGCAAACGTAAATTTTTTCACAACAAATCATGTATTGACAATGGGACAAACAAGGTTCATTTGGTAGCATCGTTTTTCAGTGCAGAACTGACTGGCATTGTGTTAAAATTCCTTCAGTAAGACAATGATTAATTGTACCTTCTTGCATTGGGTCTGTTATATACCACCTGTATGACAGAATAACCTTTTGCACTAAAAGACAGATCCTTGTACATAGTGTCTCTTCTACTGATTTCCAATTTTAAATATGGTCGAGACAGATATATAGAAAAGAAATGGCAAGAATATTGATGGTGTATGTATAGTGTGTAATGGGTGCCTCGAAGCTCAAGGCTTATGACTCTTAGGGACCAAACAATTTTATCAACCTGTTTTAAAACAGTGGAATTTTTTAAGTGCACTTACTCTCTGCTACAGTGCCATGTAGCCAAAAGCAATTTCAGACCATCTAATGACTGAGTAACTCCAGAACAGCAGTGTTTTGACCTTAAAGCCTTACCATTCAAGTTAAAAAGCTTAAAATTTAAAAACATTTGCCAGAAGATGGTTGTGCTATTTGTGAACAGACTTTATCTGTCCTGATAACAAACACGTCACTTCTAGCAAGTTTCACTCAAAGTTATGGATCGGTACAAGCAACCTGTCACCAAAGTTTATCCAATAAGATTGGATACTCCTCAGTCTACCCAGGTCATAATGATCCCTATATGGTTGGCTGAGGGGCTTGCAAAACCTGCTATCCTCTTCAAAGAGGAGGCTCCTGTCTTAGGACTTGAGGGATTATTGTTTGCACAAAGCCTCACAACTCTCATACCTATACCTCAGGAGGGATGCCGGGGAGTAGGAGGCGTTGCTGCTTCAAGGTGGGCAGCTTGCAGCCTACTGGCATGTAGACACACCTGAGGTGCCACCAATGGCACCCAGGGAGGTAGAACCTGCCAATCAACCTCCGTGTTATGTGTTAAATTACTAAGGGAAGAAAAAAATAGACAGAAAACCTCAAGGTGTTTGTGGAACCAACTACCACAGATCTACCAGACAGATGGGGTGGTCACCAACTGTCTTCCAGGGAAAGAGGTAGCACCTCCACCAGCCTACATTGCCATGGGCAAATCACTCACACAGTGGAAACTACCTGATTAGAGAAACCAGAATTAAGTCACCTGCGCCAAAAGTCAAGTTGACAATTTGCTGGTATTATAGTAAAATATTGTTTCTTTGAGTAAAAGAACCACAGTTTTCTTACTACTAAAAAAGAAAAACTAGAGAGTGTCAACTTACTTGATTATTTCTTCTGCCTTTTTATACTGTCTTTGTTGCATGTAGCTCTGGGCAAGAAATATTCTGCATCTAGAAGCTAGCAAGGGATCCTGAAGTCTGATAGCCACTCTGAGTTGCTTAAGGGAAATTCTACCAGCCAACTTTGCCTATAATGCAAAAATATTTTTAGAATCTAGTGGTTACATATAAATCTTTAAGCTAACAATATGAATGAAATGTGTCTGGGAATTGAACTAACGCGGGTCTTAACTATCATATTCAGATACAAGATACTTGTTCCACATTTTCATTGTCATGCTGTGAGAGCAATTGATAAAATATGACAACATAAACTGCCTCCTCTAGTTACTTGTATTCTCTCGTTGACCAAAATTCTTAATCCATCTTGAGAAAAAAACCTGATTGACAATCAAAACTATCTCTATTTGGGATCACATAAAACATGTGAAGAATGAGTACATTTTTGTCATACTTGTTTGAATTTGATGACAGCACTGAGCACAAGTAAACTCAAATTGGTTCCTTATCGTTTTGAAAATCTTAGTAGTGCTGAGATGCGTCTGCAACGGTCAGTCCTTTTGCGCCCTTTTCGTGGATTTTGAAGCTGCATTCGACTCTGTCCATCGCACATCTTTATGGGCTGCCCTGTTAAACTTGGTGACTTGCTGAGTTGGCCAGTGAAGAAAGTCACATTAATGATCATCAGACTAAGTTGGGCTCCAAATAAAACTAATGTCTGGTTGATGTTTGTATTTTTCCATTCAAGGGAAAGACCAAAACTCAAAACAAGGTTAGTTGAACTAAAGAGCAAGAGTAATCCTGTATTCAAAATTATCACTGGGCTTATATTTGATTAATGACTGAATATAAGTGTACTGAAAATGTTTTTTGGTAAAGGATTATCAAAGATCTAGCAATCTAGCCAGCTTTGATAATAAAATAATGATAATGATAATGATTATAAAAATTCATCATAATTATCATGTTTGCCTTATTCTAAATAAGTGCAGTTTGAAAATCTGTCTAGTGCTTAAGCAGCACTAGCATTAGTCTTGATTCATACCTGACTAAAAAAGGAAACCCTGAGTGCATAATAAAAGAAAAGCTTGAAAAAATTGTGAGTATCAAGTTCATAATGCAACAACTTAAAGAATGCATACTAAAGATAAAAATTACAAACATTTTAAGCCTTTTTGTGTTTTTTTAGTGACCATGTCAACTAGGGCACCAATAAGAATCCATTGAGTATCAAATACAAGTGGATTTTTAAATACGTAAAATTGGGAATGGCTTATCATCATGTTAAAAAAACCAAAAGTCTGAAAAGTTACCAACTTTTAATATATTAATTACAGACAAAACCAGATACTGACAGTCAGTGTTATCCTGGTTTCTAGTGTGACTGCCACTGTATCCTGGTTTAATTCACAGCTTCCATTTTTGATCCTCATATACATTTTTTAATGCTTTTAAATGTAACTATAGTTGGAGATAAGGTATATTTCAGCAATTTGTAATCAAGGGGTCTGTACTTTGTATCAAGTATAATCGATGCAATAAAAGCATTTTTCTTGGGTCTCTTTCTATTCTTTGATCTAGTATGTCAACATTTAGGGTGTGTTGAAAATAACAAGACGAAATTTACAATAAGGAAAAGAAAGATCATACATGCAACTTTGAATTCTCCCCTAGTGATGAATGAGCACCACCAAGCGTTGATAAACATGCCATGATGTATTCCAAGCACATCCTCTGTATGTAATATGGAAAAAGGTATGATGACCTATAAGAAAAAAATACTGCTTAAATTAAGTCAAAGTATTGCAGTGGCTGGCAATTATAACTATGATTTTTGTTCCGAATTTGTAATAACACACTTATAATTTAAGAAATAATTACCACACTATTCTACAAAACAACAGATACAGGACACAACTAGTGCTGTAATTACTGATATTGCTCCAAATTGTTGCTACTGGCATTTCTCACTATGATTACAATGATTGCCAGGTAAAATTTGCTTCCCTGTTGTGAGAATGCTCTGAAACTAATGCTGCACACTTAATCAGCTACAACTATCATTTATACATTTATATATTACAACTTAAAAGGGCAATGACACTACCTATTTAAATGTGGCCATGAATGAAACAATTTAAAGTGACTTTTTGGTCACACAGACTAAAAAACAATTGAAATATAGAAAACCTGCAAAAATGAGACATACCATCTTCTATCAGCTTCCATGTTAATTTTGATAGGAAGTAAATGAGTTCTTCCTTTGATTTTAAGGGTCCTTCCACGGGCTATTTCAGAATTCAAATCCAAAGTTAATAAACATGTTTCATTAATCTTCTGAATGTAAACAGTATCATTACCTAAGGAACAATCAATTTCATGAGTTAACTACAATTATACTTACAGCTTTTCGAAAAAAAATAATAAAAAAGCTCAAACCAAATTAAGAAGTGGTTATGAAAGTGACTGGTTGATAGCACAGTACACCACTTACTATTACGATACACCAAATTAGCTGGAACAGATTATGTTAGAAGACACAGTGCTTTAAAGGTGTTGTCAGTGAAGATGTGTACTACAAGACAAAACAAAGCAGGAAAGGTAGAATGTAAAATGCGAAAAGGAAAACTGGTGGAGGGCAATGGAAACGAACATTAAAATAACAAGAGATTTGAAATCAAAAGACCAAGAGACCAGACATTATTAATATGGCACGGCCAAGGAAACAAAATATGACTGACAAAATGGCCAAAATATTGAAGTACCACCAACTGTGTTTTCGATGAAGAGAAAGGTGTGAAATGCAGAGATTGCATGCCTTGAAGAAGATGTAAAAGTGAAAGATTTCAAGAATTTATTTTATGAGAGTAAAATGTTTTGGGTTGTGCAACAAATGCAAAATACTGTTTTAAAGGAAAGCGAGACAAGATTGTGTCATGTATTGTGATGGCTGATTAACTAAAGTAGATGTTTTTGTCATACTGTTAATCAATAGTGAAAATTGTAGTAGTAGTAGTAGTAGTAGTAGTAGTAGTAGTAGTAGTAGTAGTAGTAGTAGTAGTAGTAGTAGTAGTAGTA
>JANTCA010004607.1:0-10138 GCA_024741275.1 Chironex yamaguchii
CCCCTCTCCATCTAAGGGCAACTTACGGAAGCCGCGAAATTTGCGTCTTGATGACTTATCCTATATATAGCAATCAAACTTGATTCAAGATTAAAATTAGGATCAAAGATTTTGCTTGGTCATTTCATAGTTGTTTACATTTTAACATGTTCTCTATGCCAATACCTATGTTGAAAATCAGAATGACAAACTGTAATCTACACTTAAGTATCACACCACATTCAGCTCTATGCCGATGCCCTGCCTAGCACAAGTCAAATAAACGATGCCTAATAAACATGCAAAATAGCAAACACATCCTTTACACTTCATGGGCGTAACTTTTCAAACACAATGGACAATTGCAAAAAATTATGTCTTTACGTCGTACACTGCCATGGCTATTTAAATTGTAACCTTAATACTAAATTTTTGAGGAAAAAGTAAATCTGTAACAACCCCCATTTACCTGTAATGTACCACCTCCTTCTAAGCCAGACATGGTTCTGGCCATCATACCTAGTAAGAACAGGATATGAAACAAATCTGTAAAGCATCATGTTTCAATATTTTGGACAAAGTAAGACGTATTAGTATCTTCATACATCATACCCGACTCCATAACAGTATTCCTGCTCCCTGTTCACTTTTCTTGTCAGCTTCCTGCGTAATACCACAACTATCGCCTCTCTTGGTCCCCTGACGTCGAATCTAACATTCTTTCTTACCCAAGCAGAGCCGCTCAGCGACATAGGTCGTACTTCTCAAAGATTGGGTGACAGGATCAGACACCATGATCCAGCCACTGTATGCCAAGCATCAATTCCTTCTAGAGAACAGCCATCTCGCGCTTGCAAAGCAAAAATGACTACCAAAACATGCGATTCTGCCATAGGCCAACATTTACTAGAAAATTCAGAATACGCCAAAATGCATAAGGACGAGAATTTTCGAATAATGTTTTGTTTGTTCATCTTCTCTTTCTTTGTTTCCTTTCTTGCTTATGATTGGCTAGTTTTGCTACATGTTTCGTATAAACAGGTTGCCATATACAGATACTTTCCTTTCTGACGATTCATACTCTGAAGAGTGTCAGACGAAAAAAGCTTTTAAGAAAGTTTTCAGCGCAATGTCGCAAACTTTCAAGGCGATATATATATATTATTTTTTCTGAAGAATAATAATTCGAAACGTTAAAAAGTGTTTATTTCTTGAAATTTATATCTATTCAATAAACATGGATGATTGAGCTCGCGACATATATATATATATATATATATGTCGCGAATTTACCATTTGTCGTCTATTAGTGTTTCTTCTCTAATATGCTCTACGTGTTTTAACGTATTGAGCACTGTTCAATAAAAGCTTATAAACTACATAAAGAACTTGGAATGACCCTATAGTAAATGTGTCAGTATAACACAATGCAAAGCGGGCACCAATAAGTGAAATTCTCATTTTAATAAGCTTCATCGGCTCCTTCAACGTCAACACAGAAACAAACAAGAACTTCTCTGCAATCTAACTGCCAACAAAAATAGAATAACCTTATTTCAACATTCGTTGTGGTGATAGTACGTAACATACCGAGTACTTTTGCGACGCATTGTGAGTTAATATTCCCAATCCCGAACTGGCCAAGTAATTCCTTGCATTCTTCAAAACTAGAAAACACAGACAGACACCCTCACAGTGATCAATGCCGCAGGAACGTGCGCAGGAGAGGATGTCAAATTGCAAAGTTTCATAATACTCGAAGGAATGGTAAAAGGAGGTTTATATTAAACTCATCAGCAGATGCATCTAATAAATTGCCGACCCAACAGAAAATTAAGATCAAACGATAACAATGTGAGATTGAACAGCGATTTTCTGACTCGAACATCACCATCGAAAAAGAGTAAGAGTGAGCTACCAAAATACTGATCACTTCCACCCTTACACAACAAAATAATACATTTTAACTTTGGCTATTACCTCGCTGTATTCCGGTGCCATAATGCACAATTAGGGGGAAATTCAAATGAAAGTACTATTCCGTTTAGGTTCTCAGTGAGGGGATGGGGGTATAAACGAAGATGTAGTCATATGACCGATAAATTGATTTCCATTTCGTTCTGAGGACGTTTCGCTAAACTGTACCCATGATGATGTAAACATAATTAGCTGCATTAAAACATTTGGAGGAAAATGTGCTGCGGGGATCAACAGCAACAACAACAGTTTGATGATAAATTGACATCACAGTCTCTAGACAGTTTTTACTCTTGATGTAGCACGAGTGGAAGTCATAAAGAAAGTCCAGTATTTACAGCAGTGAAGTTGGGAAGCTTTACCGTTGACAAATCTTCTCGCTAAGGAGTGGTCAGTTTTCATCGTTATTTAGAGACAGTGATCTAGAGAGCAAGTTATCCTCAACTAGCCAATTGCAATAAACAGATACGTCAAATAGTTACTGATATCACAGAGTTAGTCCAATATTTCTTAAAAGTGTACCTGGCACAACAACTGTAGCCTATCTCCTCCATCATGTTAAAGAGTTCTATCTCGGGCTATGAATAATATTCGATAATTTGAATTTTAAAAAATGAAGAAACACAGTACACACTAGACACTGCTACCGCAAAGGGTACAATTTTCATGCCATTTATGCTTGAACACAAAGAAAACATTACAAAATCAATTTTATCGATTAACACTGCTGCTTGTCAACTTGACAGAAAATTAATTATTAATACCAGCTAAAATAAAAAACTCTTCCGCATAATAAGTAAACAGTAAAGCGTAGAATGTAAGAGAAAGAAAAAGGAATGCGGGAAGAAAGGAAAGATAGAAGGGAGAAATACGCGGATGGAAGCGGCAAGAGGGGAGAGTAGGAGGGTCAGAGAGTAGGAGTGAAGGTTTTACTAGAAAGATATATGGAACAAAGACAGGGCAAGGGAGGGTGGCATGTGGCACGTGGCATGTGGAGTGGGGAGGGATGTGAGTGAGTGAAATATGGAAGGAGTGGTGGAGAGAGTTCAAGAGACTTTAAAAACTAACTTAGAAATGCTAACACATGGATGACTTTAATCAACATTCTTTATTAATCATACATTTCGTCATTGTCGTTTGACAGACTCTTGCATCAGACAGTTAATTGACAGATGAATCAATTCTTTTGCTTTGTTTGATGTATGTTTATTGCTTCCCTAAGGACTTTTACTATGTTTTTACATGTGAATAAATATGTAGCACTTCTTACAATTATCAATAAAACTGAGACTTGAAGTAAAGTATTTTGGAAGCGCATCATTATTAAACATACATATGGCTTTTATTGCTTTAAAGAATTTGTAACCATTTGTAAGACGTTTGCTACCACCCAATTTTCTCTGCAATTTTGTTATCATTGATAATATTTCAAAAACGATGCCACAAACATTTAAAACGACCAAACTTACAAACAAATAACATACCATTGTGCGTGATATGCTGCCAATGTCTAAATTTGGCTTATAGAATTCCTCCCGGTTGTCAGAAATAGGATATAACAAGGGTTCAAGGACAACAGGCACTCTATCCTTTGGAAAGTCTATCAAAAAAAGAAAGAATAATCACACTCCAATAACCAAGTTTAACTGTTTCTTTAAAACCTTTGCAAAGCACTGCTTAAACAACCAGAACCACTAAGGGAGCGCATTGTCAATTGGGCATGTGGGGCGTCCAGCTGTCTGAATATTAAAATGACGTATACTACCAGGAGTTACTTTGGATTTGACAATTTTGGGGCTACTGGCGCGTTGGGGCAGGGTCGAATTGCCAACCAAGTATTTTTAGTCTACATCAAAGGCAGAAAACGAGCCCTTCATATTTTCACTTGGCCTTTACAAATAATAACATCACTTTGAGAGGTTGTGTTGAAATTGGCTCGATTTCATCCACTGTTTGCTTGTAAATTTTGCTGTTTACCATTTCCTTTCTGATGACTCATACTCTGAGGAGTGTCAGGCGAAAACGGTTTTCAAGTGAGAATCGCAATGTGTTTTTTTAATGCGACTAAAAGTAATCATTGTAACTGGGTTCCCTTCATAAGCATTTCCTTAATAGTTAAGTTTCATGCAATATTCAAATCGTAATATTTGTGGTTCCTAAATCCAGATGATGATCCGGATCACTCAAAAAGTCTAATCAGCTGTTCAGAGATCTATTTTGGACGTTACTTGAAAACTTCATCAAAGTTCGTTCATAACTTTTGCTGACAAAGAAAAAGAAGGTTGTTTGAACGTTGTGCTTAGTTTATGACCGATCAATTCTAACACAACTGCGGTGGATGAACACAAAAATTCCTTAACGTGATCTCAACGAACAGTGGAGACAAAATGATCGAAAGAAAAACACCAAAAATGTTGCAATACAGAAGCACAACAATGATTATCAGTCCAAAATTTCTTTTCAGTTTAGCAGAATGAGCAGTTTACACTAGTCCACAAAGGTTTTCCGTGACAAACGTCATAAAACTTATCAGATGAGAAAACGTATCCTACCCCTTCTAAGTGAATCAAGAAATGCTTTGAGTTGTTCCTCCTTAATAAGTTTTTCGTCTTTCGAGTAATTGAGAATGAATGACAGAAGAAGATGGAGTACTTCTATGGCAACGTCACCAAATCCAACTGTTTCTTGCCCGTTGGTTATATCTACAACTGATCGTAGTATCAGTGACATATTTAATACAATGACATCTACACCTAAAAAAAACCAACTGCATCAACCAAAGAACAAAAAGAACCAGACCATCACAAAAAATATGACTAAGAAAACAAACTCTACAAAGAAAGAAAAAAAGCAATGCATACAGCAAAGCACACTAAGGTGCCAGTCTTTGTAAATGCTTTTGTTGTCTAGTGTTGCAAACACTTATTGATTGCTAGATTGCTTTTGGCTTTAAATGTCTTTAAATTTGACATTAAATGTCATTAATACATTTTTCCAGTACACTTTTTATTTTTTAGCTCGCTTCGCAACATGTTTGCTGACCCAATTATCAAACATTAAGGAATACTTGTACACACTAACACCCCAAGGACGGCTTTTCAATTCAAGAAACCAAAGTTTCACTGACATTGTGCGGTTGGGTTCCTGGTGTAACTTATTGTAGTATAGTGAGCATTATGGCACATAAATGCACGTTTAAAGCAACATGATGTGTAAATGAAAAGAAGCAAATGACACTTACACCAATAACAAACATAAGGAAAATACAACCAGAAGTGAGTTAACTTTCTACTTTTCTGCAAGAGATGCATTCCTGTTAGTGTCTCTGATGATCTCAAGAAGATGGGTTTCAATAAAATCCACCACTATAAGGCCTATGCAATCCACTGATTTAGGACAAATTAGCTTAATCTCCTACCAAATCTTTCATCGCCTTTGGTAAGTCAATGACAAAATAACACCTCTCACCTGGATCGACGTATGACCGTAATAAATCAGGAAGTTTCTGCCTAACGAAGTTCAAAGCTGGGAAGCAAAAAGGAAATTGTTATGGAACATGCTTTAATGAATAATTGAAAACAAATGTTTGTAATAAAAATTGCTTCTTTGGTGTTTACACCAATGCATATTTTATACTGATTACTGTAAACATATTGTGAAGTAAATACTTGGTGATCAATACACAATAATTATAAGTAAAACGTAAGACAGCAAGCATAGAAAGAAAATATCAGTGTTTAGGATTGTGCTCTTTTAACCTTATGAGCAAATTGCAACAACTAGCACATTTGAATACAAATTGCAACAACTCACAAATTTGAACACATTGTGCTAATCTTTACTTTCAGGATACCTGACATCTCAGTAATAATAGGTTAAAAAATAAATACTTTTTTGAATTTCTTTCTTGTTTTAAAAAAGAATTATATTTGACTAATACTCTTCTACAATGCAACCAAGAAGGTCTTTCTGTTAACATAACAGAGTAAAATATCTTTAAATGTCAGTAGTTTGCTCCCTTTTCTTTCAAAATTCGGTTTTAGTGACTTCATGCTCTGTTTTTTCTGGTTAAATTTATTTAAAACTATTCAAAGTATTACCACAACCCAGAAGATCAGTATACCTGCCATGTTGTACAGAGTCTCCATATTTGAAATTAAAAATAAAATAAACACAGTTAATGAGCACCTATGATTTAAAACAGAAATTAATACAGAAGACTCCTAAAGTTGGAGAATCCTTGCATGTTTGATAGCAACTCATCCCAGTTCATAATCTATGGCTTTTTAATGCCAGGACAACTTTGAGTTTTGCGAAAGCTGGCTGAAGGTCTAAAATGTAATCCTGAGTCTTTGAATGCTGCTGTATTGTTAAATTTTACCTTGTATAATGTGAAAAAGAAGGATACGAATGAAATACTTATAATCCTGGGAAGAGCACAAAGGGTGCTAAGTAGGAACACATTACGTACCACTCTCTAAGTCTTTGGTATGACCCGGTTATGAATTTGATCCTACAACCTTCTACATGCAAAGTGAGCAATCTACCCATAAGCCACTGTGATGATATAACAGATGTCTAAATGTGAATGCTTGTCAATTAGGTATTATGATTTCCAGGAAGAGCAAAAAGTCAGTGATATTTAGATCTCTTTGGATCTCTCATCCAACATAACACAATTTACAATCTTCATATCAAGTCAAATAGGTGTGTTGCATCATGAACTCTCAACTCTGTCTTCGGGAAAATCTAGAAAGCTTCTGGTTCTTAGTCAACTTACCGTAAGTTCTCACGTTTGGACTAGAGGAGCTTTGCAATGCAATGCCAAAGACAACCTAAAATACAAATTGATTTTTTTCATAAATATCTTCGAAAGAAGGCAAAAGTTGCTACAGACACAAGGTCCAAAGGTTGAACAATATTCCACATTATACTTGAAAAATTAATACAATTAAGCAAGACAATTACCTGCCATAATACCAATATGCTACATAATAAACATCAATAACACACTTTATGCAAAACTTCAATCAAAAAAACTTAAAGCTCAACCAATGGATTAATGAAGTACACATTTTTATGTCTTAGTATCATAATCAATAGTATCATAAATGATGTCTCTCACTAAATATTCACATTTTCTGATATACACCATTAATCAAAAGTACCTTAATCTTTGTCCACTTTGTGGTTACATGATCAGATACACTAAAATTTATTACAATAATCTATTACCTCTTGAACTTTGGATAATTTGAGAGTTTTGCTCAACTGTGATAACAGATGAGGGGTATACTTGATGCTCTAAAAACAAAATAAGAACAAAGTTACACCTCACTGTCTACATAAAACAGCAACTTTTCAATCATAGGCATGCCTCACATTATACTGAGCAGATGTCAACAAAGTGAATAAATAACATATATAATAAACCCCAGGAATACAAATTCTGATTTGAAGTCATAATACAGAGCCAGGGTATTACAGCTAGTTGATTGGCTTTTGAAACAAACTACCATGGTATTAAACTGGTGTAGTTAAAAATCAACTTTGGCTTTTGTTACATATTAGTATTCTTGCTCTATTCTTGTGTCTTTTCAAGATTTGCAACTCCAGAAAGATTTCTTAAAAACATCCAGCTCTGAAACATACAAAGAAATCACTTTATTCCGTATAATTCATTGTTTCAGTCTAATTGCTTTCAAGTTCTGTTAAGTATTTAGTTGCAGCCTATACTACGGAAAATGTAGGGAACACTGCAATCCAAGTAATACAAACTTAGCTGTTCTTCTTAGATCAACATGCTTCCCGTTTCCTTCCAACTCAATGTAAAAATAATCTTTATTTCTCTTCTCACCACTTGTTAGATATCTAGGGGTAGATTTACCACCACTCTTAATGTAAGTAAACCAATAACAATATTCAATTGAAATAGCTATCTCTGTACATCATAATGGAAGGGTAAAAGGGAAAGTTCACAGGCATCTTGTGTTAACTACTAAAACCTTGATAATGAGAAAAATAAATGATACAAACCTTCTGTTGACTCTCAGGGTTGTCAATGGAATAGCACAACAATGATACAAAATTTGGTCTTGTGATTAACTCTTGACACTCTTGTAATAATAATGTCACCTACAGAAAAGCAAGATTTAAGACCTCTTATAAAGAAAAGACAATCTAGTAGCATAATTATATGACCCCTTTTAACTGTCTCATATACGATGACAATAGTCTAATGAATGAATAACCATTACATAGACCTTGTTTAGTATTGGCAATGTCCTGGCATGTATCTACATCCATAAAAGTAATATAGCAATTTTATTGCTCAGTAAAATAAAAATGAGGTAAATCTTCTTGACAATGCTTAGAGCTGCCAATAATTTGCCATTATAGAAGAACCAGATTGAGTTTTGAGTACCCTAATTGCCATCCCAGAGATAAATGTAAAAGTGGGTTAGAATCCTCATAAATCATGATTGACCAATATTGATGGTTCATGACAGAACATTACTTACATTAACCAAAGGTTACTATAATATTTTAAGCATATAAAATACTGTGAGCATCTGAGGACAATTCCCCATGCAAGATAAAAGAAAGTTAGTTCATGGGCCTTGTATACAAACCATAAATACACAATATCACCAGAAAAAGTTGACTATGAATCTTAGATACACAACTGTAACATATAGATAATGGTGTTACTATTTTATTACCAGCACAAATGACAAATGTCTGGTAAAAATGTTGATTTTCTATCATTTAATAGCCAAACTCAAAAGAATTAGACACGGTTACATCAAATAAGAAAATATGCTTAATTCTAAAAAACCTTGAAACCAGAATAAAAGAAAAAGTAAAATACCCTTAACTGTAAACATTTGCTTCACAAGCTGTTATTTGAAAACACAAAGGGATTAAGCTCATATAACATAAAACTGCACAGATTCAAATACCTAATAAGGAAAATCTTTTGGGCAATAAAACTATTTGATGATATGATCTAAAAGCCAGCTTAAAGCTTAAGTTCCACAATCAATTTTCAATGACAATTTTTCATTGTAACTGACTCCATATAACAATTTTTTATATGACAAATGCATATTTATAAATTAGCATGCCAACTTTTCAGCATGCACAATCGTCACATTCAAAACTGTCATATGTGAAAATTGCTCATGTAAAAGGCTTGACAAGTAAACTTGACAATTGTTGCCTATCCACATGAGCAAATACAATTGTCACTGAAATGATTGTCAAAGATAACTTGTTGTTTGTTTACAAAATCAATGAATGTTATCAAAGAAAATTATCATAGAAAATTGCTCTTGAAACTTCGGCTTTAGTCTGTTAGTAAGCCTAATTCAGATTCTATGGAGTCATTTGTTTTAATTTCCAAGAATCTTACTTGAAGAAGCTTTGCTATGGGACATGTTCTTGAAGGCTTAATTGTTGAGTGATCTTCTTGAGGGATAACAAATGTACTAAAATCACTCATGTGTTTTATTGGTAAGTGATAGATCATACAGCAATCTTATGACTAACACTACTTTTTCACAAGTTTTATTTGAAACCCAAAATTCATGGTCTGGTGATCCAGGAAGAGTGTACAGAAAAAAACACACATAGTGTATTCATGTTGCATGTGCAGGCATGCATATCTGATTCTCACATTAAACATGAAGGCATGATAAACAGCCTACTTTCCTGAATAAATCAGTTGAGCCAGGTACTATATTTGAATCCAATGATGATTATTAGGTGTCTTGCCAATTGTGCAAACCTCAAACTTTTCACTTTGCAGCAATGTGAGATTTCAAGAAGCACATCAATTGTTTTAAAGCTACCAGAGTATTTAAAATATTAGTTTGATATCACTGCAAAGACAGCACACCAATCAGATTTTAAAACTTCGAGGAATTTACCAATTACATTTGATTCATCACTTGGAAATTGTAGAAACAATAGATCAAGACCTGAGAAATGACCAATGGGAACAAGGGAATTATATAACATCAGACAGATGGGGCAATGGAAACCAGTACTCTGTAGGCAGAAAGAGTTCGTTTTTTCACTTGGACTCTTCCAATAATGTTTTGTTTGAACAATCTTTTTGTGGTATAAAACTTGAAAATCGCCTTGAAAATTTGCGACATTGCGCTAAAATCATACTTAA
>JANTCA010004609.1:0-10137 GCA_024741275.1 Chironex yamaguchii
AAGCTTAAGATCAAGCTAAAGATCAAGCTTTTAGGTATGATTTCAGCGCAATGTCGCAAATTTTCAAGGCGATTTTAAAGTACGAATAATAAATTTACTTTAGGACTTGTGAGCAGAGCTGGCAGTAACAATTTGTCTGGATCACCTAATTGAATCCAGCAACTTTATCCCTGTTTTGGGTTTGTTTAATGGTTAAAGTGTGTACAAATGTGCCATGTGTGAGGTAAGTATATTCTTCATATTAACTCACCATATGAAGTTGCAGGCACATGTTATTTACCTTTAGCACATGAGCCACCACTCCCAATGGGCAATACAATCACTGATCATTTTGAAACTGAAAAAGTTGTATTCCCACCAAATCTTGCATTTGGTTTATACAAACTTGCAGTAATAGACAATATTGATCAAGTTCTAACACATTTGCATCTTCATTTTACGGTAACACAATATCCCTCTTTCAACAAAAAAATCCTAGTACTAGCGAATTCAGACGGGGATTATCATCAACAGAGAATGAGTCATGTAAGAAAAAGATGAAGTTCTTGCCCATGGAATAATAAACTGATACGAAGCCTGTTGTACTAAGGAAAACCATTATGCTAGAACAACTATCCTGTCTAAACGAGATTTTGACTGCAAATGCCCAAATATCTGACATGGACAAACCAATTACGGTTGCTGAGTTTGAGTGGCTTGTTTTCGTAAAAATTAACTTGAAAATGAAAAATTAGACTTGTTGAACCCATCATTAGCAGGTTTCGTGCGGCAAAAACGGCTTGGAAGACATAGATGAGCTGTTCTAAACTAACTTGAGAACATCAGGAGTTGTACTATGCTCCATAAAACTAAACATGAGCATAACTGAAAAATTAGTTTGCTTCTTTTATCACTCAGCCACTTCAAAAGAGGAGACTAATGAATGGTGTAGACAGCTCTTCACAAAGTATGGGAGACACATAGAAAGCTTTCTACTAATAGTAGCAGCTCTTTATCAGCACACTATTTAAGCTGTTTATTAAGGTGGCTTTATGTGGTCACAATTTTTGTCATGAATCCAGCTCCTGCCAGATCCAGAGCACTGGGGATGAGTAAAAAGTGAAGTGTGGCTTTTTTTGTACTAGAGTGCACTACCAATTGTATCCAAAGCATATCAACAACTGGCAAAATGTGGCTGTAAAGTAGAGGAAGGATGCAAGAGACTATGTTGCAGGAAGAAAGCTGAATTACCATGTACTCAACTTTGTAAATGCAGGGGTAATTGCAATTAAGGATGACTTTTTGACAAAAACTGTTATTTATCAAACATAAAAAACTGCAATGTACAGCATGATAAGATAAGACAAGATAAAATATATTTCGAACTTTGCCATCATCAGTTCCAATCTTACAACAAGTAAACAGGTACTTTTTTATACAAAATGCTGTAGCAAACAAGAGGTCCTTAGAGAATATAAAACAAAAAAAACACTCCTTAAATTACAGTAAAAGTTTTTAGATGAAATAGAGCACATGCTTTTGCTGTTATTTCTATTACTTTATTTGATATTGGTTACACTATATCGATGCGCAAATCGTTGTAGTTTATTCTCCACCTCCAAAATAAGATTAAATGCTGATCTGTAACTTATGGCTTCGGTCACTGAATATGGATGGGAACTTAATCCACCTTGTTCAGCTTTGAAAATATCTGTGGAGATACGTATTAAGACAAAGAGCATTCACTCATGAATTTTGTATTCCACAGACCAAATCAGTATTTACAAATTATAACTTGGGTATTATTTTCAAAATACAAAATGTTCTCCTGAACATTTCCAAGGCAATACAATAAAAGTTACGATCATTTTTGTCAAAACATGGTCATATTTATGCTACTTTCTCTTGTCTTTATCTCTATCTTACCGACTTAGCTGTGTTGTAAAATCAAACTTATTGCTTGCTTCATACATTGCTAAAACAACAGTGGTGTTTTAATATCTCTGAAGCAGTAACTAGATCCTATGCATGCAAGACTGAGCTCTTTTAGGCTTACAAATAGTACAGTCCGTATGATCTCTAAATCATTATGTTATAAAGCCAGAAATTGATTTGTAAAATGTGCCCAACCAAAAATAAAAACCTTATATCAATGTCCACTACTGTGCAAAATTTAGCACAATGTGCACAATTGTAGTAGAAATTTGTCTGACTAACATGAAAATCCTTCGAGAATAGCTGAACAGTACAAAACAATATATAATGGACAAGGCAAAGTGAGGCCTCTGCTCGGCATTGGAAACCCCTTTAGACTAATTATTTTACTACAAATTCTTTATGTCACTAGGTAGTGACAGGATCTCTTACCCTCGAGGACTGAAATTACAATTAATTGACAGATATGTCAAAATATGTAAACAAAATAGCACAAATTTTAATTTGCAAAGCATTAACCTTAAAATGACAGTATCTGAAGCCTTTGTGTTGGCCGTATACAAGACAATAACAACAGGAATGGGTATTTTTTCTCCTATTCTGCTACTACTTCTTTCAAAAAATAGCAAAACATAATATGTAGAGTGAAAAGTGTACCGATACTTATTCCATCTTAGGCAACAGAGTTTAGAGATACAACTTTAGAAGCTTTTTCTTTTGAACAACCGCAGAAAACATAAACGTTTTTAGCAACAGACATCAGAGAATGCAGTCGAAGTAACACGACAATTGTGGCTTTGCCTGCAAGTTCACATCTGTTCGACCAACCTCATTACATTTCAAAATCGGAATTTTGCTAATATTTAGTCCACGTCAGTGTAAAAATGTAAATTAATGAACACAAACGGTAGAGAATTCTAAATTAGATAAATGCAAAATTATAGGCCACAATACCTCCAAATGTCAGCATTTGACAAATACAGTAATTTATATTTTGAAACAACATCTTTCAGAGCACACGCAAAAACTAAGGTCACGTTCTCATCCATACACTGAACGTATCTAGTATTAACGTCACAACAAAGTGATCCTTACCTACTTAAGTAAATTATACATGATTCTGATTTCTTATTTCTACACATTTTAAGCTACCTAAATGCCCTCTATCTTTTAGGCAATAGGTTTGTTAGTTGTTATTCCCTCTACTTTCATCCTGACTCTGCCGAAATAGAGGATAAAACGCCAGCTGTTCTATTATTCTTGAAAACCTATCAATACCTATTAGTTCATGTTCCCATCACGCACATTGCCTTGTACATGCTCTGGCTGTGTCCATGTCCTATGTTCTTTGGGAGTATTTGTTGTCATGTCTATTTACTTCTTTTCCTCTTATTGAACGACTTTGTTGTGGCTTAATGTTGCATTCCAGGTGAATAAAAATTGATTTTCATGTCATTTTTACGTACAAACCAGTAATAGAGAAAGGTAGATTTTGCTTTCCTATAATGAGTTACCTTATGCTATCAGCAGACAAAGTTTTTACGATGTTAAAGAGATTTGTGTTTTGTACTTTAACAAAGCACATTGGCTACGAAATTGAACCATAAAAAACTAATTTCGTCTACTCATAACTGAAATTACTGACTTCTCTACAATTTCTCCTTAGCTTATATAGAACATTAGGACATTTATATTACACATAAAAATTACTTACTAAATATCAGAAATTATTTTAAAAGCATCATTATTCTAACTTTGTCATAGGTCTGTAATTTGCAACCTTCATCACGTCATAATTCCTAAGTGATGTTGTGTTAAAATCGATGTTTACATCACAGATTACCTACTGTATGGCAATGTCCCAACTCAGATTGTGTAATTCAGGTCATTTCCTGGCTCTACCTCCACTGAAAGGAAATTCCAATCATACAAGTCTTCTACAATTAAGTCATTTTTAAAAATACTTTTGAATTCTTCTGTCACACATTTTGCTAAAAAAGAGAAATTTTTGAATAAATAGTTTAATAGTTAAACGCAAATATTTAATTGGCGAATGCGCGTTAGTTATCCTGAACAAAAGTAGGTTATGGATTCTTGAAGCGGATTAATTGAATGCCAGCTCATATCAGTGTTACCATGTATTACCTCATTGTGTTATATCTATATCATCATTATTATCTAAAGTCAAACTAATCTTCATAAACTTAAGACATTTTATATGTTTGACAAAAGTGTTTTTAAATGGAAAATGTGTAATGGCCTAATGTTCCATCTATGGACAATACATTTACGGATTCAATTTTCTGCCATAACTAGTTTGTGGGGAATAAGATGCTGACTGATAGCATATAGGAGGGGAAAAGCATTGATTCAAACGACTAAAAAAATAAAGAAAGATATTAAGTAAAATATTTATAATATTTAAAGTAATAAACATACATTTGATGAATTTAAGAATGAAAATTTATATACTTGTCTTATCATTTTGCAAAATCATAGATTAAAGGTACACCACCAAACAACAATACACACGAGAACTAAGTTTTAATGTAAGTTTATTAGCCTTATTTTAAAACTTGGGATGGACCTTGTGGTGTTCTTATAAGACAAAGTAAAGCATCTGGCAGTGAAAAGAGAAGATCGGAAAACAACGTGTGCTGGAGCTGACGAATGCCGTGAGTGAACTCAGCTTTTAGATGGTTTTGCCGTTCAAAGATCCTGATAGCTTAATTGTGTGTTGATTTAGATGGGCAAAGTAGCTTCAATTGAAACTGAACTGTAGGGTTCTAAAGGCTGAAAGGAGTACAATTTTGTTTCCTTACTGGGATATATATTTAAAGTGATCAAGACACTTTTTCCTAAATATAGAGTCAAAGTAAATATTTGTTGTTTTGTCTGCTGTATCAAATGAATTAGGGGTGCTGTATCAAATGAATTAACTACGTAATATATACAAATATTTAGCGACGTTCTTACAGGAAGCAGCAAAACCTCTGTAGATTGTGAGATAATGTATCTGTTTGATAATGCAAGTTCGATTCTTCACTAGGTGGAAATGTCTTTCTCAATTTTCATGAAATTATACAGATTGGCGATAAAAAGCATAAAAAATTAATTGTACTGTTACATTTTGTTTCCTAGAAAGCCATAGTTGTCCTCTAATGCTGGCGATTGACATTTTGTTTAATGCCAAGAATATCCTTTAACTTTTTGTATCTCAAAAACCTTATGTCGTTACCCACATAAATGGCATGTCATATATTTTTGTCAACCTGTGAATAGGTAAGATTTTAGGCTGGATACGCGCCTGCCACAGTTCCATCAAATCTGTGTATGATTGTAAAACCCTCCACTAGCAACGACCCCAAGCAACCTTTTGAAGCCTACCTGTTGAGTAAGCCTCTGTTTTAGAACGATAGTTCTTTTGAAGTGTACACGTGACTATTTAGACAACAACAAAAATTAAGTTTATAATTAAATTTTTGTAGGAAGGATGGTGTGTTAGTCGTAATATTACTTACTGTGGTTTTGCAGTTACACAATACAGTATGAAGTCAAGTCCAAAGTGGATTCAACAAGACTCCATAACAGATCTTTACACCTTTCTTGCAGCGGTACGTAAGCATGTCCTTTAACAATGAAATGGAACGCTTGATCGCAACGTTTCCCTTCTAACTCATTCAGAATGGTTGATAGCACGTTTAATTGCTGCGATCTTATTTGCACTGGCACAATTATTTATTTAATTTAACTCTTGTGTGGACATGACATATCTAAACTTGATAGAATTAAAGTAGTTGAACCACATGGAATAAACCCTCACTCATCTAGCTGCCCTGACATGACGTGTCTTCGATTGGGGATTGGGTTAAACTGGTATAAAACCCGTAAGAAACACTGCAGCAGAGTCAAGAAGAGAAACAGGTACTTAATAAGCGACCATTAATACAAAAGAGTATTTGTGGTACTCAGATAACGCACCATACCCAGAATGAACGGTTCTCTTCATTACCCGTATCTACAGTTAATCCTTGCATACCAGTTCGAAAAAGAATTGCAAGAAATGGAGATTGGGTTAAGGCCGTGAAGAAAGTAAACATTGATAAAAGTGCCTGCTATCCAAGAAGAAATTATGTTTATGTTCACAATATTTTCAAATTATTTATGAGAAAACTAAAAATATACCACGTTGATTACGAGTCAACTAAGCCACCCAAGTGTTTAATCCTGCATTTTTATGTTAAATATAGGCCCATTTCATTTTGAAGACATCAGATCCAAGCTACCCTGATAATGTTCCAAATATACTCAATTTTAAAATGAATTCAAATCGAGAATTCAGCTGCAAAAGTATGAGAGCTTGAGGAAAAGGGCAAAATATGAACATTGAGGTTAACTTAGTGGCCCATTTATTATTATCTGCAGAAGTACAGCAATCTGATAAACCGTTTAAAATGACTGAGAGTATTCTTGATGCTGCATCTGAAATTGATCCAACTGTGGAAATTGATTACTTAAGGAGGGAAAAATTCATTTTGGTGACAGAAATCTGCTGTATAGAGTAACATCGATAGTGAATAATCCAGTATAATAACAAACTTTGGAAAAACTTTATTGCTACAATTCTTTCAAATTTAGTGAGTCGTAGCTCTGTCTAAAGCTGTTTTCTTTTGAAATTTAAATATCTGACATACTTTAAAGTGATCAAAACATACAAGCATAACAGAGAAATGGCTACATTTGACTGCCAAAGAACTGGTTATTCGACCCAAATTATTTTGCTTGTCATTAAGACCAGGCTATTTAAAGTGAGAAAGAAAATGTCTATAGTCTTGTAAACTTTAGATACCTTGTTGTACAATAGTTGCAATAACTATTGTATATGGGTAAGCAAATGGTTCTTGTTTTTACCATGAGAAAGAGCACAAGGAAGTCTTAAAAAGTAAGTGTTTATCCACACCACTAAAATCATGGGACAATTAGCCTGATTTAACTGAAATGAGATAACTTAGAACTGAGATAACACTGACAATACTGAACAAACACATTCACACCAAAGTTCATGATCTTATAGGCAAATAACTGTTTGGATTCAAGTGAGGATCTGGTAGCTGAGAGGCTATTGGAAACATGAGAACGTTTATATGACAAAGCTTGGACATGAACCAAGACGAGTATGCATGTTTTCGTTGATTAAGAAAGGTGTTTAATCATGTATTCTAGCCACAGTTGTTGAAGGTCTTAAGAGGATTGAATGTAGATTCATGAGATAGGCAGCTTTTTTGTATATGTGCTGAAGCAATGTTAGCTGTTGCATGGGAAGGAAATAATGTGGGGATAACAGTTAGTGATCACTTGTTCCAGGTGGTACATTTTGTTGATTGTAAAGCCCTGATTAGTGATGGTAAAGGAAGTCTGTGACAACTTATTAAGCACTTATAAATGTTGACTTCTGAGTATGGAATGAAAATCAATATCACCAAAGCCAAGGTGATGAAATTGTCTGACTGTAAAGTGACAATAATGCTGGATAAAGTTCATCTGAAGCATGCAGGATTGCAGTGGCAACATATGCTTGATTGATCTGGAGTGTAGCAGTAGATGATGTGGAAATGTGGACTTTAAGAAAGTAAAAGAGAATAGAAATCAGTTGGACAGCAAGAAGAAGAAATAATGAGGTTGAAAAGTGTAGTAGCAAAAACTTCCTTTCGAAAACCATAAAAAGAGAAAAAATACAATTTTGTGAGGATATGATGAAAGGAGACAGTATTGTAAACATAGCAACTGAGTTTTTCTCAAAATGTCCACTAAATGTAAACATGAAGAATACTGGTACAATTCTTGCATTCTAAAGCCTCATACAAAGTGATTTCTCTCAATGATCTTGAATAAAAAGTATGATTAACTTCAAACAACCATAAATAACAGGCTTAGTGCCTCATCTTGTGTCAATGTATTTGATTACTTATAGGTGGCTATTTCTCCTTTTTTTAGATTGATTGGACAGAATACTGGCTTGTTTCCATTATTATCTTCCATTGCAGCTGTTTCATTCTTATAATTTTGACCAGGCAATATTCCAACTTCCAATATGGATTATTTTTCTCACTTTGTAAGTTTTCTGATTTCAAATACTATGTCAAAGTATTCAGCTCATAGATTATTCCCCCTGTAAATAGCGGAGTTCTTCAAACTCCATTATCAGATTTAGAATTCCACAACTGCTTAACCACCAGATTAACATATTTGTTGATGCAGATGGATCATTTTTTTAGTATGTAGAATGAAAATGGAGCCATTCCACACTTGGTATCTATAGTACATACATAGGATGCAAAGAATAAGCTTTTATTGAAATGTTATACCTCCTTTCGTATGTGGTCTTCTTTTGAGCTGTCAGGAAAAAGAGCCCACCATTCCTCTCCCTGGTGTGTCATTTTGTGGTCTTTTAGCTGGACAGAGTCATTGCCTGGTGGTAGGTACTAGGAGCCAGCATTGCAGGAATGACAGTCTCCTCATACCCTCCCCCCTTTCAGCTACCATAATCAGCAAAATTAAGTTTTGTAGGGTGATAAAATGTCACTTAGAGTCTAGACCTGTCGGGAGACTATTTTGAGCAGCTATTTATATTTCTCAAAAACATGCTTATTTGTAATATAAAATGATTTTATACAAAGTGAAACCCATCCCATGATAACTAGTTTTTGAAAAGAATAGAAGAGCTTTGAGATTTTTTGTTATCAGCTATACCTTTTTTAATGCTAAATATAATCAGGTTTTACAAACTGTTATTTAATCTTTAAAACCTTTAAATAAATTTTATCTTAGTCATGGTCTTGCACATCTTGCTTTTGTAAGTGGCAAAATGGTTTAATATTTCAGGCAGTCACTGCTTTACTTTCAACTCTCATAACCTTTCAAGCACATAGTTAATTTTGAGTGATAGATTAACATAATTGTCGAAACAATGCCATTTATCTCCACAGATCTGAGAGTAAACAATTATGCTTCTGTTATTTTCTAGTGTTACTAGCATACTTTGCAGAGAGAATTAATACTGTTGCAGCAGAAAATTGGAGGTTAGTATTTCTAGTGAAATCCACGACATTACAATATCTTCCTGTGCTACAGGTGATCACCAAACCTAAAAATACTTTATCAATTTACTGCATGCAAGGGCTCAGTCACCACATTCTAGCAGCATTTTGGTTAGACGGTAATGTTAGACAATCTGTTGGCCATCATTAATATAACAAATTTTTTGCATGTTACATTTGTCAAAGTACACTAAACAAAGTGAAGTTTATGACACTAAGATAGAATTTCATTTTATTTTCCAAAACATGTCATCATTGTAGGCCTTAGCATACTATGGCTTCCTGATCTTGATTTCATCAGCCAATATATGTAGGTTACAAATATTTTGTTTGCACTGTTTGGAACACTGTTAAAGCTTTGGCATTTGTAATATTGGTCAGTGGGAAGATTTTTATCATTGTAAGTACATTGGTTGTATTTATTACACACAAAATGATGGCACTCGGGTACCAGGAGCCATGGCTCTCCACTGTGTTAAGTAAGGAAATGATTGTTAGTGGTAGTAATCAAACGTTTCATTTGCCAGCAAATGTGAAGAGGCCAAATGTCATTTTGAAGAACATTTTCCATCAAGCCCTCAGTGATCAGAATTTATAGAAAACTTTCATTTATGTGGTAACCTCAGTTTCTATGTCCCTGGTTTTGCCACTGTTCTTTTTAAAGCATTATGCATTATGATGCAAGAATGCCCCTTTGAACTTTTTCTGCTGTTAATTTTAAGAAATCCATTTGTTTGCCAGGTACTGCCATTTTTTGCTCTTGTGTCCTTATAAACCTTTTATATTGCATTGAGAGGATATGCTTCATAGATGTCTTTTCCAAATTTTGAACAAAAATTTCATATAACTCATGTGCACTTAGTTTATAGCAATAAACGATTTCATGGTTACGGAGGCCATTATGAATTGTCGGAAAAGTGAGACAAAATGGCAGATTCACAATGACAGCATAAATTGCCCATACTTCTTTCGTTGTCAATTCATTTCAAATCATTTCAACCCAAGGAATCCTCTCTTAATTTGATATCTGAGCAATACACCCACCTACAACCCAGGGAATCACTTTTGACTTCCAGGACAAGAAAATAATGACGTCTTTCTTAAAATATGACCAGTAAGAATCTTT
>JANTCA010004610.1:0-30596 GCA_024741275.1 Chironex yamaguchii
AAAACTGCCCATACTCCGTCACAGCACCAAACATTTCATTTCTTCTG
Organism: Chironex yamaguchii; assembly: GCA_024741275.1. NCBI lineage: Eukaryota > Metazoa > Cnidaria > Cubozoa > Chirodropida > Chirodropidae > Chironex > Chironex yamaguchii. Next base: position 48 of record JANTCA010004610.1, read on the forward strand.
TCTTTGTGGCAACAACTCCTCTTCTGCTGTGACTTCTGAATCACTGCAGCAGACATAGCCATGTCTTTTACTATTACTAATAGTTAAAATTCTACCATTTTTCATTCCCATTACATTCAGTTTTACTCATCATCTATCACAACGTCTTCCATAGCTGCTGTCTGGGTTTATGCTCTTTGCAATAATGCAGTTCAATTAATATTCCCAGGGCCTTTTAACTTTTTGATGTCTTCTTCAGGACTTTCTAACTTCATATAAACTAGATACTAGAGTGGCTTGCAAAAAGATTTTCAGACCCCAAGTTAATCGTGATTTCTATTTTCAGGGCTAAAATCAATTTTCTCAAAGCTTAGCATAACAGTATTTGATATTTCTCCTTTATATCTATTTGTGATATTGATATTGACAAATCTTGTAATATTAAAGGGCAACATTACATTCTCATTACCCTCAAAACAACTAAATCAAGCTTTCCCAGCACGTCCCACAACTTAACTAAGCACAGGAAAGGTGTGGCCAAATCCTGTATCACACATCCCCAGGTGTAAAAGCAAGGTGCGTAGGTTCCCTTTCCGGGAGCTCTAAAGTAGATACGGCAGGGTTTTGAAACACCTGCACCATATACACAGTGACAATCTCCTAATTGCTTTTTAATTACTCGGAATGTCCACATGTCAGAGTCGGTAGCTTAAAGCAACCAGTTTATGGTTACAAGGCACCCACTGACATACAATTTACACTGCTAATGCTGAACCCGATGACAATTTCCGAAACAACAAAAAAGCTAATTCGTGATTCACACCTAAAGACACATTGTCGGAATCACGACGACAGCTTTCCAAATGTGCAAGAAAGCTAAGAAAGAGTGTCGTTTTCTGTAACAAACGAGCAGTGTCACTAGTTAGTGTAAACAAGTAAAATTAACTACCTGTTTTGGGTGTCTTTTGCCTGTTCGTACACAATATTATTTCATTGTAAACAACGGTACGTAAATACATAAAGGAAGACACAAATTTAGTAAAATAAATATTAAAACTACTTCCTATAAACCATTACTGCTGCAGTTAGAACATCTTCCTCAGAATGGTTTTTCATACCTAAGTGTTCGATTGGCTATGTGGGAAGACGTCCTGTAAAAGACTTTTTGTACTTACGATGCATTTATCAAGCTGCAGCTGGTGCCTTGGAGCATTAAACGTAGAATACCAGGCAGCATTTTCCCCGAAACGGCATAAATTCTGAGGTCATGCCTTACGCAACTCTCTACGAAAGGTTAATTGGGAAGGTGCTCTTTACCCGATACTCAAACACGAGCTTTCTTAATCACAAGAGGGATCAGTTCTGCTTGCGTCAGTCAGACAAAGTTTTCTTCTCCCTATAAATATGGTGATCAGATTGACACGCGTCCGCTCCTCTGCCACTTTGTGTCTCCACTTCACAAAGCAAATGTCAAGTAGAGATAGGGAACATGGGCAATAGCAATTAGCAGGATTTTTAAGGCCAAAAGAACGCTTGGATGTCACGTGTGAAGATGACGACTTGAATGTCAGGTGTGGGAAGCCAAGATTACGCAGGGCTTTGGAATACTGGCTTAAGTCGTCCCTTCCAGCAGTTGCGGGCCACGAAAGTGGAGGTGGTTTGTTAAATGCTTCATCATTCTGCTTGTCACTCGTTGCACTTTCAGTGAGGCTGAAAAGCACTACATCGTCAACAATATCGTTTCTCCATCTAAGTGTGTCGGAGTCCGTCTACTTTAAAACAAAAATAACGGGACGTTGTAGACAAAGAGAGTTTATTTTCATTTGGACTCTCCCAATAATGTTTTTTTTTCATTTTTCTCTTCGTCTTTCTTCTTTCTTGTCTTTGATTGGCCTGTTTCGATCCGTTTTTCTTATAAAAGGGTTGCCATATATCTAGTGTCAGATCAAAAAAGCCTTTAAGTATGTTTGTGGCGCAATGCAGCAAATTTCAAGGCAATTTCCGGTTTTGCACCATAGATTGTTCAAATATTGTTTCTGTGGAAAAGAGTAACCAAATGCAAAGCTCATTACTCTACTTCCCAAGTTAATTTCTTTTGGCTAGTTTTAACCGAACTCTAACAAATCAATCATTACGTAATATTTCCAAATCCGAGGAAAAGAAAAGAGTTGAAGAATCAAAATTTAGTTGAAAATCAAATCTATCAGAGAATTAAAAAAAGAAATACCAGAAAATTTAAAAGTACTATTCCGAAGCCAATCGGAAATAACGCAACTAAACGCCAAACCTTAAACTCCTACCCGGTATGAATTTCTGTATTTGTTCCTGATAAAGAAACGATTTTTTCTCGTTTCCCTTGACAAACAAGCGTCATTTTGCTCCCCTGAGTCGACTAATAAACAAATTAAAATGTGCATATGTTCACGAATTATAAATTTGACTAGGTGCCGGTTCCCGTGCAATAACTAGATCAAAAAAGTACAGCTCAATGGCTCAACATATTGCTATTTTAATATATTGCTCTACGTTGAAAACACTTGTGGGCCCCTTTTATAACATGTATCGAAAAGGTTGTCATATATCTACACTTTCCTTTCCGACGATTCATACTCTGAGGAGTGTCAGACCAAAAAAGCTTTAAGTATGTTTTTAGCGCAGTGTTGCAAGTTTTCAAGGCGATTTTCAAGCTTTGTACCACAAAAAGATTGTTACACAAACCTGAATATTTCACCAAACTCAGACAACGTCTACCAAACGTTGGCACCACATTGCTAAAGTTGAAAAAGTCCATCCCTAACGATCTCAGAAAATTTGCGTCAACAATGAACAAGGATAAATATTTCCTTCCAAAGACGGGTGATCCATTTTAATAACAAACAATTATTTCTCAGCACAGATATGTGTTCTGCAAATTGGGCGGAGAGGTTATCAAAGAATAATGAAGGTGGAGAATCAGCAAGAGCATCCTCTGTTTATGAAAAAATCAAAATGCGCTAACAAGAGCAACAGGGAATACACATACTGTGATTTAACTAAAGCACACCGACGCTCAAATGTGTTCGCAAGAAGACAAAGACAACTTTATGCTGTTTATTTCCACGCTTGTTATACCAAAACAACAATGCACAAAAACGGACTACATTAATACTCTTCTAGCCTGCTGCCAGTTGATTACAACGATATGAGTAAATAGTTATATGTCTTAGACTGAAACGCGTTTGTTGTGACTTATACCGACGCGTGCGCTCCGAAATACGACCAACCATCGTAAACAATCCATTTGATACCCCAAACATAAACATCATAACTGCTCTACAAAGCTGTAAATTGCACGGAAATTGCGTACACAGGCGGTAATTCAAAAACACCATACAAAGACACTTACTTGACTGTCATGCGCTACAAGCGAAAACTAACCCCAAAACCGTCATACAAGAGTTCATGTTGTAAAGAGACTGTATATTCTGTCTACACGCGGGTGAGTTAAACATCATGACTGTATTCGTCCTGCGGTACTCAGTTTAGGCAATTTACGTCCTACCTAAACTAATGAAACATGCCTTGATAAAACATCGACAATACACCAAAAATATCAGTCGCATATCGTTCAAACTATTTGGCCAAAGCAAGGAAAGCAACATAACATAACCATGTGACTGTGGAACTCATAATTGTCAAAGGCATACTATCACTATAGCAATCAACTTTGAGCAGTTATCTTTTTTGTTTTTGGATACAAGTATTATTAATTGCATGCGGTCATTAGCCATGTAGAGCAACGCAGACAAATCGTCACAAGCAATCCTTTGCCAAAAGCTAAGGGTTCGTATATATTGGCAAATCCTAACAAAACTGTAAGCAAAGCTGTAGAGAACTTTCCGTTTACACTGGCTTTCCTTTCAAGGAACTTTTTGTCTGCTTGTCCATTTGAACACTTTGTTCTGCGCTTATATAGCTGAGTCCCCAGGAATTAAAAAGTGCAAACGACAGTCATCAACTGAAAGTGTGTTACGGCGCGATAAAGATTTATAAAAAATCTCTTCATGATGCTTAACAGTAATGATGGTAACTTTCGATAAACAAGACTCAAAACGGGTGATCTGGCTCCCAAGTGGACCCAATCCCTTGAAATTCGAGTGTAAATATACCTTCTTGGCGCATACTAAAAAGCGTAACGGAATTAAAAGTCCAACAATGCTCTTTTGGCATAATTTCGGACTGAAAGTGGTCTAGGCATCGCAGGACTGGCAACGCCACCTGGGCTAGAACCTTTCTAGGGACCACCTTTCAACATCATCGTCAATTTTGAAACTTCAAGCAAAATTAAAACAGAAAAGGAGAGGCTTACAATATTTTTGTCTCAAAAAAGGTGAACCAGACTATTCAACTAGGCAGCCACATTTGTACTGTCCTATCGAGATTTAGGCTACAACATACCAACGACGGGTAGCAACTTCACAAGTCCGTAAGATAAATAACTCCGGTGGTCTCAATCAAAACTTCTGTTCTTTATAGAAGACCACTCTGTCTACTTCTATATGAAACTAGTGCGAATGGCGATAAGTGGATGCCTAGTAGGCAAAAAACGTATGCCGCTCGCAAGCGCATACCTCAAGGGCAGACAGGCAATAACATGAGTGGACAACGTAGTTGAATGACTTAATAGTACTTTTGATCTATTTGAGCTGTCTAGTGGTAAGACTTTCAGTCGTGAGATTCGGGTTTGAAGCTCCAGTGTTCTCAATTCTAACTTTTAGTTACAAATGCCAAGAAATATTTCGTTGTTGCCATTTCGTGTTTCCGCCTTCGAAAGAAACGAAAAGCGCAAAAACTATTCTAGTGTATTGTTCTTATTTATTATGCGATTTTACCTGGTACTCAATCATAGAGTTCTGGCTATGCTTTGGTGGTACCTGAGTCACCTGCACAACACCTTCTACTACAGTCTACTACTTTCAAACTTTCCAAACTTTCAAATATATTTTGTAAGCACCCAGGTCATGATCACTGGGTCTAAAACCGAATCACGTTTCCGCAACTACGACTTTCTGTTCGTATTTATGTCCAAAGTGTACATCAACTGCTAAAAAAATTCAATTGTTTCATTGCTTAAATTTCACTTGTCTGAAATAAAGATCAATACACGCCATAAAAGGGAACACTGGGTGGAGCCTGTGGCCACTGATGACAACTGTTTTAACGTCCAAGATAATTTTATATCTAATACAATATCAGCGAAATGGCTTACTCAGCGGAGTCAAGCAACACATTACTTTTCGCCAGTAATTATTGCAAAAATCAATAAATTAAGGAACTCGTGTACACAGAACTCTTGACGCTATGAAAGAATGCCCTACTCCCAGAATTACAATCGCTATATACTATCAAAGTCTTTGCACTACAGCAGGCTACATATCAACTACAAAGTGCCGACAAAACTTCACATATTAAATGGGTAACACACATCTCAACATAACGTGTTAAAAAGTACGCACAAATGGAGTAAACAAGCTTCCTGTAATATTGAACATTTTTAAGACTCTCACTTTTACGAACGTTTGTGCCCTTTTCTAAAAATTACATCTACATACATACATGATTAAAAAAATGAAAAATATTGTCTCTTACATCAGAAGATACTCATAATGGCTTCAAAGTCATCAACAAAGTTCAATTGACATTTCCTACGCCTAGCTAAACATTTAATTCATCAAACCTTGGTTTTGCCAATCCTTTCGTAAGTGTATTGGACACCACTTCGTTACTACTACAGTAAACTAGTTTTACTTTACCACATTCTACAGTCTCACGGATAAAATGATACCTAATGTCAATGTGCTTCGTCTTCTGATGACTTGTAGGATTTTTTGCTAGTGCAATCGCACCTTGATTGTCCTCGTAGGAACAGTAGTAAAAACTCACACTGGTGAGACAATGTCGCCATAATCAAGTCCATACTCTGGGAAGAATCCCCGAGTGACTAGATGCCTTTTGTAATGGTCCACAGATCCGTACGCCTTACTTTTTACATTAAAGACCCATTTGCGCCACACTACAGTTTTTCTGGATAACAATTTCACCAAATCCCAAGTCTTGTTATTCATGAAAGATGCAAATTCACTGTCACTGGCCTCTTTCCATCGCTCCCCATCTTCACCTTCCCAAGCTTCCTTGGTCGTTTTCGGTTCATCAAAAACAGTTTTAGAGCACATCACATACGCAATTCCTAGACACTGATTATCCCACCATTCACCGAAAATCGTACCCAGGCTGTCTTGACGGGGTTTTTGTACTCTTGTAGACCAACGTATGCCAACTTCTCTGTTGCCTTCATTTGGCTCCAACTCACCATCATTGCCCTGGGTGACTTATTCTGATTTATCAGATAAGTTAGGCACATTAATTTGAGCAAATGTAGGTAATTCCTCTGCATAGTGCTCTTGTCTCATACCAAAATCCGTATCCTGCACGGCGATCTGCCTATTTTACCGACTAACCACTGACTCATCTTCACAACTGTTAGTGTTGTTCATACGATCTTCACATCAAAAATCTTTGAACTTGAAAGCAAACATTTCCGACTCATTTTGCCACATACACGGATTTCCAAACTCATTTTCGACAAAGTTAACATCCCGACTCACTTCCATTACTTTTGTAACAGGATCATAGACTGTCCAGCACTTCATACAAATGCTGTCTCCTACAAATCCAAACCGTTTGGCCTTCGGATCTAACTTTCTGCGCTTATCCGTCAAAATGAGACATACGCATTACAGCCAAACACTTTTTAAGTTTGAAACATTTGGTTTTCGATCAAATCATACCTCCAAAGGCACTTTGCCTGCCACAGCAACTGTCGGACAAATATTTCGGAGGTACACGGCCGTATTGATTCCCTCAGCCAAAAATTTCTGGGGTTATTTTGCATCGTGGAGCATGGACATGGCCGCCTCAACGAGAGTCCTATTCATTCCTCGGGATTTCCACCAATTGTAAACTCACGACCAATTCCCTGATCACTACAAAATTTCGCAAATTCCTTGGAAGTTTACTCGCCGCCATTATCACTTCTAACTTTCACCTTCTTACCTGTCTGTCTCTCTGCCAGAGCTACATACTTACGGAATTTCCAAAGTACCTGATCCTTACTTCGGACCAAATAAACACATGTAAATCGCGTCTTATCATCAATAAAAGTTAAAAAATACCGTGATCTCCCAAGCGACTTGACAGTATTGGTCCGCAAACATCAGAATGTACAGCTAAATTATGCATTCCCTTTTGGATTGAACCAAGCGATAGAGTAAACCAACAGGGACTGCAACAGCATAAACTTCACCATTCCACATAATCAGCCATTTACGTTTAGCAAAAACAAATTCCCACCTTTTCATACTGGCTGCTAATACAGATAACAAATTCTGCCTGATTTTGGGAACAAACAAAACATTATCCACATGCAACATTCGTCTACGTTTGCCGACGCAAACATAGACGACTCGGTGACGAGACCTTTTTCAGATTACGACATTTCACATATTTACAGAGACTTTCTCTATAGTGTGTCATATGTCGTGAAGCTGCAGAATCGATGCACCATGAATCTGAGTTTCAACTACCAAAAGTTGCTTTCAGTGCACGATCCGACCATGTTTCTGTCATATTCGCCTTCTTTCTGTTGTCACTGCCACCTACAGATCCACTTTTCTTCCTTGACAAACAGTTATTTGACCTATCTCCATTGCCATTACAATTATAGCATCGAAACGTTTTTCCACCAATTGTGGACTGTCTTGCAAGTCAATCAACGGCTTCGTGTCCAGGCTTATGACACTTGAAACAGTCTAATGTCTTTCTAAAACCTAAACTGCCAAAATTCTCCTCGGATTTCAAAATTAACGCAGTGTTGTCGGACTTCTAGGAGTCATCACTAGCAGGAATTACACGAGAGTTCTCGTTACGCCGTCTGTCCTCTTCTTGCAAAAGTCGGTCTCCAATTGACGCCCATTCCAATTTCGACTCGTCATCGCCAATAAAAATTTCCAGGCAAGCAACACAACAATAATAACGTTAAGTTCGCCTTATCAATCTTGTCGACTATAGCAACAGTCGTCAGGCGTTCAGCAAGCGTTTACATATTTTTAATATGGCTAAGTAAACTTTCATCTTAACTCATCCTTGGGTAATATAACTTGCCTGGAAAGTATCACATGCCTCTTTTGCAGTGTTGGCTTCGTTTACAAATATACGCACTTCGTATTTACACGGCAGACATATATTAGCGTAGGCCACATCGTGCTTCTTCTGAAACTCCTCCTTTGCTGCATCAGTCACAAATTCCCACAAGCCTTGACTCATCAAACAAAGCTTCATTTACTTCTTCCAAACATGGTAGTTATCGCCATATAACTTTGGGAACTTGTTTCCACGATCAATCTTAAAGTAATTCAGTTCCATGATCACTCGCAAAGGGTAAAGGAAAGTAAAACAACAAGAACCATCGTCCAAAATTTACCGATTTGTCGCTAATGTATTTCTCAATGCTGTATGCGAAACAGAAACGTATTCTTGGCCCATAACCTGTTCGAAATGGTTTATAAGACGATTCACCAGAGCCAAGCTGCACATTATATTCGCCAGTAATTATTACAAGAATGAGTAAATTAAGGAACTCGTATACACAGAACTCTTAACCCTATGAAGGAATGGCCTACTCCCAGAATTACAATCGTGATATACAATCAAAGTGTGTAGAATACACGATACATGGAAAACAGAAGGATACACATCTCCTACAAAGTGCCGACAAAACTTCACATATTCAATGGGTAACACACATCTCAACATAACGTGTTAAATAGTATGCACAAACGGAGTAAACAAAGCTTGCTGTACTCAGGGAAATGTTTAAGAGCGTCGCACATTATCTTACTATGCAAAACATTGGCTGAGCCGTGTGATGTATTCTTACTGATTTCGAAGTACTGTGCAGAGACGAGAAAACTAAATCTTCTTAAACAGACCTAGAATCACCTCGGTATCGATACATTGCATACCCGGCATACAGTGTCAAAAAAGGATACTGTCCCCTTTACTTGTTTGCCAAAAAGGGCTGAGACGGATTTAGAGGGGAGAAGGGAATAAGGAAGGACGAGAGCCGCAAAACTATTTCTCCCTCGGCATGCCCCCGCTAAAAACCCCAAACGTATCAAGAATTTGACGTAAAGTACTGAGGATAAGAATAAAAGTTTAAACCGATGGGTTTTAAAAGCGACCTTGCAAGTGCCATTCACCTCAAGGACATCATCATACACGACTTGAACAATTTGAAAGTGGATGTTGATTTTTTTGCCATATATTTCTAAATCTATATATGTAACTTCTTAGAATGAAATGCTTGTACATATATTACAATGGAATTTTTTCAGCGTTTAAGGATTTATCTTTTCCGACGTTTTCCAGAAAATGACAACTTTAGGGGGGGGGAGGGGCGACAGGGCATTGAAAACTTGATATTTACAACATGAATGCACTTATATAATTAAGTTAAAGTACAAAACAATGGAGATCCCGCACACTAACAAGATTGTTGTGGTAAATGCTTGCAAGTCAGAATTGGTACCAATGCTCTTAAAACGTATTCATGCAAAAAAAACAACAATCCATATACACGATAAAGGCATTTTTCTTTAATATAAACAAATTTAATCTTAATTTTAGAATGCGAATCTTTGGCAGTTCACTTTTGTACACTCTATGACACGTCCTCAGAATTGATTAATTAGTTAAGGCTGCCAGTTAGAACACTCGGTCCACAAAACAAAACAGCCAGCAATATGAAGCAGGCAAAGACCTAAAGGAATGGGTGAACGTCCCACTATCTGTGAACGTCCCACTATCTCGTCACAGACAACATGCGTTCACTTATCGACACCACTCTGATATGTAGCGATCAAACCGCCAGCTGATAACGACAAGACTGACATAAAATTTGCGGGCAGTGTTACTGGAGTTAAAATGAACTTTTCGATTTTTCTAATTAAGCGTATCTGCGAAGATTTTTTAACAGCAATCAAAGGTATCATGATGATACCTAAAAATACAAACATGACGTTTCCAAGCCATCTTGTCTACAGAAGTCGTGTCTGAAATGTTCTCAACCCATTTGGGTTTAACTTGAGCCTTGTGTAGCTGGAACGTTCATGTCTTCAATTTACCATAGGTTAAACTCGTACGTCGGATACATTCGGTTAAAGCAGCTTCGACTGTCATATTGCTCTCAAATGGATGGCGTATCGTTTTAGGCGTAACTAGAAAGGCTAGCGGATTTCTTCTCTCGTCACTTATAATTTATAAGTTTGTTTACAAACCAGTGCAAATGTCATTCAATCACTTTGAATCTATTATTTCATTTTCATGATCAAGCGCGCATTTTCAATAACTTCCTTTTCGCCACAAACACAATATCAGTGCTGCAAATTTACCACTCGTTACTAACTACAATGTCATTGTCATGCGAAGCGATTTTGACATATGGAGACCGATGATAGGTTAGGTTAGGTTCTGTACTACATAGTTAGAAAGTGTTGGAATTAAGTTGATGAAAATCTAGGGGGGATTCAATATTCGACGACACACTTGCAACGTGGATCGTGAGCATATTATTGTTCCCAGCACAAACTTGATACTTTTCGAGAAACATCACTGTTCTGGACAAAACTTCAAAATCTAGTGAGAGCAAGTCAGTGAGCAAGAAGCAACTTTTAACATCCTTCCAGCAAATAAAAACATTGAGACCTTAAAATGCAACATTTTAAACTGAGCAGAACTTATGTATTTAGACTGAGGATTGTCAGGCATAATTAAGGTAACTAAGCTCTCAATACTGAGAAAAAGCCAAAAACGTTTGCATTTACTACCAATATTGGATGACACGGTTTTTTCAAAAGAAGAATGAAATTAGTTACATCGACTTTTAACATTACAGTCATCACCCTTGGTGCTATCTGTCAAACATCCTCATAATGAAATATATTTATGCAGACTTACACCGTAAACGTGACTAATGGCATAAAGGAAAAGCTGATAAACCACAGGATTTGAAGTGCTCGGCAAGTAAGTAATTCTACAGATAAATTGCCACAAAATGAAGCAGAAATGGCGATTTTAAATCCCCTCATAACTCAGTCCATAAATATTTAGGAAAAAATGTTACGGATAAATATAATTAACTGATAAATATAGTATACGAAAATTAAACAAAGGGTAACGAGTGTTGACAGCCTAATTTAATAGAAGAAGCAGCTAAAGTCTATGAAAGGGTACACTACCATAAAAATCCTCGACGAACTCTTTCAGGAAGTGATAAATACGTAATACTTCCGGTTGGAGAGGAAATGTAAGTTCACACTACACGTTCGAAATAATGATATTAAAATTTAATTGCATAATAATTAGATTATCATTACCTGTATTCTAAGTTATTGTATCAAAACTGCCGATTTTTCCAAGTTGAATTTCCCGCCACTTTACTGACGATCAATTTTTTTAAGTGAACAATTGTGTTAGAAAGGAGATGCTGAAAGGGTGCTAGAGATTACATTTAAGACGACTTGAGCAAACCATAAACTCTGCCATACGATTGTTTGAGCAATTTTTTAAGTCTTTTGATTTTGGGTAAGCAGAACATCACGATTGTGCTACGGTTTCACTCATAATATAATTAATCAGAAAATTGAAAGATGAACGATTAAGAGTCAAAATGAATGCCACACAGTCACCTGCCAACAGTCATCACTCATGCCACATTTGTAGTCTTAGTTGCAGATCACTTGCTGAACTGAAATGCCATCTTCGGCATAAACATCCAAACTGAAAATTGATTGCTGTTAGACACTCGTACGTCGAAATCGACGGGAGAGTCCATCATCATGTATATTTTAATATACTTACATTTGTCTCGTCTGTTTTCCATGTCTTTTCTTCTTAGGACACAGAATAGTGTTTCTCTTTTTATTTTTCAAGTGATCACGTCAACTGTTGGGTTTTACGTCTGATGTAAATATGTACTTACTTTATGTAAGAAATGGCGATATGGAAATATCATGAAGTGAAAATCACACCCAACAAGGGCACTCACGATGGCGGGTGGAAAGGAGCAGGCAAGCTGTTAATGAAAACCCAAGGACGCCCATGTTAATGACAACGGTTGTTACAGTGTAATGGCGGACGTGGAAGTTAATTTTATTTGCGAATACGCAACTTTTAACTTACCTTTATGTCAACGTGTATAAGAGCTCCGGATCAAAGTGATTTTAAAGGTGTAGCCTAACCAACCAAGACCCACCGTGTAGCCTTTAAAAATACTCCTATAACCAGTAATCGTTATTAACTATAAACCATACGTGACTTACTCTTGTCATGAATAATAATGATTTGTTCACACAGACTCAGTAATGAAATCATCGCGGCCATTAGGGGACTTCATGCTCTTACTTAAATGAATTCTGTGAAACTTTTCTGGGCGTATTTGTCCCCACGTATTGCTGAGGCGGACGTACAAATTCAAACGTAATCGCACAACTCTCCAAGATATTGTCTCAAGAACAACACATGCTTATCCTTAGCCCCACAAACTGTTTTTAGTGTCATGCACCTAAATGATATGTTTTTGGAACCAACAGCTAAAATCAACAAAGTCAGCCCCTTATAAACAATTTCTTTCTTTTAACTCGAACAAAACATGACATTAAACGTGGCCATGAACGTCGAGCCAAGGACGATCATTTAAAAAGCGTCACATGAGATACGTTTTGTTTAACAAATTCAACAGCTAGCTACCTCGTGATTCAACCTGATATATTCAAAAGGATGATGTTTTTACATCTAACGATAATGCCAGCCAACTCTGAGCTCATGTTCAAATATACTCAACATCGTGCGTCTATTTAGACTGGACTTTACTGTAACGCTACGTTCGCGGTTAGGTCATTTCTATGGCTCCTGAGGATTTTCAAATTTAATATTAAAACATAATTTAGGTTCAAACTTGCGGAGGCCAAAGTCAACTCTTTCTTTGTAGGGAAGCTCAACATCACAAAAGCATTGAAAGGTAACTTTTGTTCACTTCAAGCGCCCTGAGAATTTCGCTTGATATTATGTTCCACTTGAGCAATTCTAGTGTTTTCCTACGACAAATTTCTAATGCCCTTATTTACAAATTCGTCAACGACTAAAGAAACAACTTGCCAAAAGATATAAAATAAAGTCAAACTTTTCACTAATATTATTTTACACTTCCATAAAGGAACGATTCTTTCAGCAGCTGACATATACAGGACATGTTTAACCCAATTTGAAGAGTCCTGGCCTATTTACACCTAACAAATGCCATCATTCGATCTTATTAGCACAAAATGGTTAATAAATACCTCATAAATTTTTAGCACTAAGCTGAGGGTACAAGTTGTTAAACCTAATCTATCTCATCAAACGCTTCGTTTCGAGTGGCAATTATAACAATAATAATATACACCAGAAAATAAACTGTAAAATGTGATGCATACAAACGAAGTTTACTATAAGCTTGCTGGGGAACGAACAAAGTCGGTTTATATCCGTCTTGTAAAGGAATCCAATTACCCGGTTTACTAATTAATGACAAGAGTATCCAACTTCGTACTTTGACTACTAAACCGTCAAGTAAATGGAAGGATTTTTACGGCTTCATGACATCAAACTCATCTCGTTGTACCACGAACGGTAGCCTCAGGTCTCGACTCTGCAATTTTCACGTACAATTATCACTTCAAAACCAGACTTTTCTGTGCCTATTAAATGGCAATTTAAGCTAGGACAATTCAATTTCCTGACTGTCATACAGTCTCGATGGCTGTCAAGTCTACAATAGCTAAGTTTGAAGAAAAGATCTGTATCAACAAGGAGAGTGAAGCTCTTATGTCGAAGATTGTTTAAGTCCATCACGCACTCTAATTGACCCTGCCGACTCTTGTCAAATATTTGCAATATACAACCTTCGAAGAAGTGTTTAACTTAACAATCTCTTATCAGTCGACTTAACCCTAAGTACACTCCAGTTTTTATCAACACTGAGACTGAATAAAAGAAACACTGACGCTTATTTTACCTATCGTTGGAGGCAAGGCTGTTGTGTGTAGTAAATGTCGTTGGAGTGGATGGCGAGGAAATAACTCGAGAACTTGAACAATCTTCTTCATAACTCGAGAAATGGCTCGAAACCAAATGTAGTTACTAATGGATCAAACCATCTGCTTGATATACAGGTCTGTCTAACACTGACTTGCTCTCTGCTAACACACTCGTGACGAAATATATAAATTTCAGTGATGAATATAACATATACAAATCCAACTACACTCACCTTTCATGCCACCCTGTCTGCTCATGTTCCCTCCAATGACGAAAACCAAAGGATGAAATAGAGCAAGCAAGAATAAAAATATCCTTCTCCTCATCCCGTAAAATCATCCTTCGGAGCAAAATACAGCCATGGAAGCATTCCGGCATCGGCAGTATCAAATTCTTCAGTGCTCGTAGACAAAATTGGACAACAATTGATAGGATGCAGCTGCGTTAAAATCAGCAGTTTGCTGTTGTCAACTTGAGAACTTAGGTAAGATTAGTCCTTTTTACAAATTGGATAATTGATAACAGCAAACACTTCACCACGGTCTTGTTTACTTCGACATGTTTACAGTTACCGGGTACTAAGCAGGAAACCTATTACAGTAAAGCAACTGCTGTATACTCAAATCCTTCACTCCGCTTTTAGAGATGAGTAACATTCCAACGAAACCGATCCTTAGCGTTTTGCAAGTCGTGATTTATCATACAACGTGAAGCTTAAACGTAATCCGTGATCTCTCAGAATTAAAATAATCACAATGAAAAGGACGAGGTAAACCAGCTATTTGTTATAAAATTCATGTAATAAAGCCAAAAGTCAAACACAAAATCCAGGCTATTTCAAAATACATTGCCGACTCGTAAGTTTCACTGCAACCATCCAAATCCCTGCCTTAACATGAAAGCAATCTACCACAACACTCGACTCGTTATCCTCTGCAGTTGTTCTTTGACATCGATCGTCGACTACAATTTCACGAGTTTGTGAGGTACAAACCAAGACAATCGCACAGGATACACAGCGCATTTAATCAACCCAAACAGAATCGTGTTCGCGGCTTGTTCTTCTTGTTCTCTCGTTCATGTTGATGTGACCAGAATAACTATCAAAAAACATGGGCCCACAGAGAAAGCGCCCCAAGAGAGTGGAACAATAGGCCCCCTACAGTGCAATTCTCCAATAGACTTTCTTCTTTGTCCACAAATGAACTCGATTTATTTCACTTGCCCTAGCTTTGCGTGTATTTAGTCTTGCTGGATTGAGAAGCAATTTGCGTCCCTTGTTGATCGAAAATTGTAAGGTTTGCCGCTTGTACAATACCTCAGTCAGTAAATGAATAAAGAAAAGTTCGGAGTTTCATACTTTTCTGCATAATAAGACGCGGTGAAATCGCTCGGTTGCCCTACATGAGATCTGTGGTCGTTTCATTTTGACTGGATGACAGTTGATCTATTCTTCCTTCGCAAGCGGAAATGGCCGTAAAGGATATGGTTGTTAGTGACAAACAAGCGCTTCCTGAGGCCTTGCTCAGGGAACATGTTACATTTATAGATTGACCAGAAGGAATGATTTGACGTAAATTTCTTTATTAGCGGAATCCAGTGGGGATTTTTCCTACTAGAGTCATTAGCACCTTTAGTTTAAGAGAACAAAGGAGCAAGCGATCAGTGGTTCATTTTTTCATTATAAAGTGAATAAAAAATACAGAACAAAACTGAATCAGAACGTCAAATATGGTGGGTCATTTCAATAGAGAAAGCAAGGCAAGAGAAACTTTGGGGGGAGGACCAGGGACTAAGCCGCACAGAATATTGTGTTCTTTAGCTACTTGAACCATTCTTACTAATGTTATTGGGTTTTGTGCCATTATTATGGACCGCCTTCTTCACAGCTTGAGGGGTGTCCAGATCCCTCATTTCCCGCTGGATACGTCACTGACTCGCTCCTCGCTTTTTGAAAGGGCATTTCCATGTTAAATACCCTGGTTATATGGAGGTTGGAACAGTTTTAATGGTGGTTTGGAGTTACATCTGGTTACAAATTTGAAGTCACATCACACATTGCTACTTCGGGGGACATCTAGTTTCAAGGTTGGCGCTCATTGTCAAAGTAAAAGTTTATTTATTCGGATCGGTCTTGCTTTAAGGTCAAGTGTCATCGGTTTATTCTGAGGCTGTTACAACAAGGGCAAGCAAATAGGGCAGTTTTAAAAAGTTTTAAACGTGTGTGTGAAGAGAATAGGAGCAGGTTTCGTCCCCTGACTGATGCCAACAACCGAATATTGGGGAGACACAAGAGTGGGAAAACAAATGCAGATTAATTTTTTTAAGACCAGTGCCATCTATTGATTCGGAAAACCCTTTTTCTAGATAGTCTTTAAGTTATTGCATGAAATCCTCTCTTATTTGATCCCCTCAAAGCTTAATTTTTATGCCCTCTGCCAAAAGACTACACCCCAACCACCCAGCATTTCCCATTAGATTTAGCTGAACTAGAACGTCGATCTTCGAGAACGTCAGTGACCATGTCCACACCCAATCCACCCTATGGCGCCGCCCATGATGACGCTGTGTAAATCCTGTCTGAGCAGATTGAAGGCAGGATTAAGGTTGTTTGAGGCTTCGTACATCTAAACTTATTTCTATTTGTCAGTATTACTGCCTTAAAAATGCATTTGTATCATAGTGTGCAAAGGTCTCATGTCAGTCTCGAATTAAGAATGAAATAAATAGCAGTCCATACACAATTTCACAAAATTTAGTTGCAATATGACATTCCATTATGAACACTCAACACAATTGCCTTAGAATTGACTGTTGTACCAAGAGTCATCTCGTAACAATGAGTATGAACATTCATTTTTCACTAAAACGATTAAAATGCGTCAAAAAATTTTCTTGGGTTAAGATGATGGTCTTGTATTAACAACAGCAAAAGTATTGATTAGTACTAATAGAACACAAGGGAGAGTTAATACATTTTAAATACCAAAATCGCCATCCACCACCAGCCAACAGGTTTATCTTCAGTGCTCTTGCCTAATCGAGACACTCGTGTACAGTGAAGTTTGTCATATTGTAGTACCTATTTCACAATATTTATAGTTATCATAATATCAATTTCTTTACTTCTTTTGCCTTCATAAAGGTGGGAGTGTTTAAACATCTCGCTAGGAATAGTTCTTTGCTCTTAAGGCCACACGTCAACTACTTCCTTTGTCAGTGAATTCAGCAATTTCTCTTTGGCGCGTGGCTACATATAAGTATTGTACACCCCTAGTAAGTGCTGGTTAAAACTTGCTTTGTAACACTTAAGTAAACATTAAATTGTCTAAAATATACATTAAAATAGGCTTCGCGGTCGATAAATCATCTTAGTCACAAAATAGAGGTTAATAAACAAGAACTAACGTCATCCTATACTGTCTCAAAGGTATACATTACAGGCTGCGCTTGAGCTAAATTTACTGTGGAGGGCTTTAGATAAACCCCACCTTTAAAATTATGAAGTTAACTGATAGGGTATACGAACTTTCTCCTATCATCCTAATGCTGCTTACTGCAATCTTGGAATCCGACTCTTAATCTTGGTCCTACTTCCAAGTCAGAGTCGCTCGCTTCTTCACTTACTTTTTTTAAAATCTCCTACAAAACTGATGTGGGTCGATCAAATGCATGTCTTTTTAACGGAGATCCGTTGATACTAAAATGTGTGCGTAGGCTTAATGTGCTACCTCAGGCGAGTGATCACTGCCTTGCATACTTCAGGTGGTTCTTGAGCAATTCCTGGCACTTGTTACGCCACCCCCATCAGGGTTACCATGAAGCTGCTGCCAGACGGACAGTGGATCTGGCAGTCTTGGCGGTAGTATCTAGCTACTCGAACGGTTAGACTGTAGCGGCCAGGAGGGGCGTGGTCCTCTCAGCAGATATTTAAAAGGCCTCCCAAGCTTAGAAGAGGCGCCAAAACTAGAAGGATTTCGATCACACTATACTATTTTACTATTACCCAACACATTGTACGAGGATAAGGTTTCCAAGAGTGCTATTTTCGAGACTTTCATTAAGGAAAGGCAGCCGATCATGGGTTGAAGGAATATATTCCTAATCAGGCTAATCCAAACAATTTATATTCTCGGCTGAGGTAGTCAGCCATAAAACTGTTATTGTTAAGGCGTGCATTTGAGAAAAATAAAAATGCTTCTGAAACGACCTTGTTGACAGAATATGTTTGCAAGTATGAGACCTTCTAAGTTGCAATGGATAAAGTGTCCAATGGAATTAGGGAGCGTTTTAAGAAGAGCCAACCCTTGTTAGAAGCTTTTTCATTCTTTGCCTCAAGTAGCTTTCCTCACCTCCCCAAGAATACAAGACATCTCGTGATCTTCAGAGGGTACTTGAATGCTTTAGTCAGATGTACAAGCTGAGATGTTACAGACGAGCTCTTTAACTCTTTTAAGACATTCAAGACGTTTAGTCTGGTCTTCCACGATGAAGATGACACGGATATTGATCATGATGATAATACTAGTGGTGATGCCTATGCGCAAGCTGACAATTTCGTATATGACGATTGAGCACAATTATTCTCTTCACAAATGAGAGTGGCAAGAATCATAGATGCTGATAAAAAGGAGAGAGGCACAGTTACAGTTGAAATTGTGGGTTAGAAACAGAGAACAAGGCCATCTTCCTTTACTGATGCACTTACTGTTATCTGTCACCCACATTTCAAGTTTAGAAACACACACCCAATGCTATGTCAGGTGTATTCCATTGCCATGTCCATCCCTGTTAGCTCCGCTACCGCAGGAAGGTCGTTTTCAGCACCAAGAGGATCAAAATGCAGACACAATCAAGCATGATCCAAGAAAGGTTAGAGTCATTCGTCGAAATGACCATCAAAAAAATTTTGCTGCCTCTAGATGCAGAACATATTGAAAAATCTGTAAAATCCAAAAAAGAACTTTCAAAGGCTCATTTATAACATTTTTGTAAAAGTCTTTCACATTTAATAGTTTTTTGTAACTGCTTTCAGTAACCCTTAAAAGACAATCTTAATAAATACAAAAGAGAGAACAATAATAACGAAGATGTTATTGACAGTTTTCCTAAAAGATGTCACTTTTAATGGCAATTTTTGACCACTTTATATTTGAGACAACCTTGTCAATGAGAATACCTGGATTTTAATAGGTAGTTAAACTTAAGACCTATATTGTCACATATTTTTGTTTTCTGTCCAGTTTAGTTGTGCCTAAGAATTAAATGCAATTTTACAGTGATTACCCCATTATACATGGTATATTGCACAGGAGATGCAGATTTGGCCTTAAAGATATCATTAGTCTGAACATATCTCTCATCATGGAAAGTAATGTAGCCAGGAATGATAAGTTACTTTCATTCTATTTTATCATTAATGTCTTGTTCAGCATATTTTGCTCATTTGCGGATCGGTTTTTCTATCCCTAACATTGTTAAAATTTACAAGTCGTAAGAAAATTTCCAGGCTCCCGATCTCCTCGTAAGCTTGACAACTATGTTTTTCTTATGAAAGGACGTCATTTCTCTGCCCGCAAACCCCGCTGACGAGATAACCCAGGCCGCCACTGCTAAGAGTAGTAGATGGATGTCTGTTCGAACGCGAGGGACATTTCTGTACAATCGTCTTCACAACGATCTCCCTGGAGCTATTGTTTCTTGAATGTTGAGCGGATTATTTAGCAGTTCCAGGTATCTGTCGCAAACATCTTTGCAGCACAGCATATGGGTATACTAGTGGGAAGTTATCCTTGTAGTAATCCACAGTAGATTCTTCCAGAATCCGGCTTTTGTCCAGTCATGCTACAGCAGTACGTAGATATGGATTTCCAGCTGTCTCCAGGATAAAATGTTTCCAAACTTTGTGCTACCAAGCGATGTTTGATATGTCTACAAGGCAATGCATGTGAAAAACCCTTCATTATTAGAACACAAGGAAAAGAACAGTGCTCAGAACAGCTCACACCGACCACTCTGTACATACCCTGGACCCTTCTGTATATGTCCTATTTCGTTTCCAAAAAGAAATTAGAATTACAAATACTTTATGTTACATCTTAAACTAGTCTCGTGGCATCATTTGACTGTAACATATTGTCTCACTTCTTGTCTTTCGTGTATAATGGACCACTTTCCAATAGTCATCGCGACCCGCTAAGTTCTCTTCGCCATCGATGCATAGGCTTTCCAATCTTAAAAAATCAATCGTTTATAAAAGCGGAGAAGTGCCCCTAGTCGCGGGACTTAAAAGGATCCATGACAATGCGGAGACCATAATTAGCAGAAAGCTTAAACTGTGTATTTTAGACTATATCATCAGCCTATGGGCCAGAGAGCAGCTTAAAATGAGTAACAATGTTGGGAAATAATGGGTATTCTGTCAAACCATTCTTCAAGGTTATAAAGATTGTGAGAAACAGTCGTTCAATCCGCACAACTTCGTCGAATTCCATTAACGTATGAGTAATATCCTTCACATTCTCCTCAGAAATGCTGGCAGTGGCTTGGCCACGGGAAGGTATGTGGGGCAAATTGCTCCCCCTCCCTCCCAAGTTTGGCGAAACATGGTCCACGGGATTCGCTCAGCACTTTGTTTTATGGAGTAATTGTAACTAAATAATTGAAGTTTCTTATCACTAGTGGCAAGCATGGGGGCAGGAGATACATTCTAAGCCAAAGCAAAGGAATTAGCCTAAAAAATGTTCTGGCGTGTGGGGATCGGAGGAGATTTTGTGAAGATACCTGTGTGCATGCGTTGATTAGTAGAAGGTGGATACAGTGATGCTTCAGTCGATAATTGTGCAATATCTAGGATTGGTGTAAAATGTGTTACAGGTGGCCCTTCTAGTTTTTGATGGCATAATTTGTACATCATTCCAACTCATTTTGTATATCAATTAACATTAAGAAAAGAAAGGTGGAACAAAAATAGGCTGTCCGCGGTAACCATAAAATTTTGGAAATAGGCAAGTTCTTAATTTTTTTTCCATTTTTGTAGCAGAAATTCGTTTCAAAACACCTGCAAACAAGAAAGCTTACTCCAGATACGCTTAAGACATGTCTTTCACTGCAGTTGATTCTGAGGTGGAGACTATATATTTCCCCAAAAATAATTGTTCCATGCACAACTTTACAGCAACTTGGAAACAACCAGAGGACAACTTTAGAATCAATACAGACAAACAATCTGATCACATAAGAAACAAGGTTTCCGATGTTCTTCTCTGTTGTTACATAAGTTGCTCGTGTATGCTTATGGCTGAATATCAGGTCTAGAACCCAAAGGTCCTGGACGTGACATACAAAGTAGACGAGTATCCTTCTGATTTCAATCTACAGAAACCATTATGGTCTCACCTTTACTTAAATCGTGAAACGAATCATCTCGCCAATTTCTAGGTAAACAAGTTTAGAAAAAATTGACATGCAATACGTTATCATAAATTGACTACATTCTTGACATTCGGTTTCAACATCCATAAAATTATCTTCATTGCTCTTTTGGTGTAGACATAACATGTATGTCATCACATTTTCATTTCAAGGATGTTTATGGATACTATACCTATTTGAACGCCTCACTTTCGTCACATCTGTCACAAGACAGAAGCTTGAGACATCTAACTTTAAGCTTGTGACCTTGTTGTTTTCACTTTGATATCCTGAACTGCTTAAATGAAGGTAAGGGGCACTCATGAACCTGTCAAAATTGCATAACGTAAGCACCCCTTGACAGTTCATTCCATTGACGAATCTGTTGACAGTGTAACGGCCGAAGTTACATAGGATATGGAGGGGTGAAGAAAACAACATCCGAAAGTGGACGAGTGGAGTCAAAAGCCTCTCTTCCACTACGCGAATTTTTCTGAGTATACGCATGCGTCCTTCAATACTCACGCATGAGCTCGTTCGTGGCGACTGTTCGCAGCAGCGAAAAAGCGAATTTAAAAGGATTTAACTTTCGCAATGAAAAAAGGCGCAAAGTCAATTAGATTTCTGGCAGAGTGTCTTCCGGCATCCACGAACCAAGCTCGCGCCGACAGTAGCAGCAGAAAAAACAGCAGACAGGGGAAACATTGCCGAAAAAAACTTTTTTCTTAACAATGTCTGCGAACAAGTTTTCAAAGTTAGATGGCAACAACTACCACATTTCGAAGAAGGAAATGAAGTTTATTTGACGAGTCAAGCCTTGTGGGGATTTGTGACTGGCATCATGAGAGCTCCAACGGGAGACAAAGCGACCTGATGCTGCAAAGGAGGAGTTTCAGAAGAACTACAATGTAAAAACGAGGTGTGTGCATTTGAAGACAAAACTAACACTGCAAAAGAGGCATGTCTCTAATGCAGAAGGTTTATTATCGACGGCAGCTATATTACCTCAGGATGAGTGAAGATGAAAGTTTATTTAGCCATATCAAGAATATGCAAATGCTTACTGATCGCCTGACGGCCATAGTCCACAAGATTGACAAGGCAAACTTAATATTATTATTGTTGTGTAGCTTGATTCTGAGTCATCTATGCTTTCAGACAAGGTTCTATTAAGATTCCTGTTTGCATCGGCAAAGGCAGATATTCCAAAGAAAATGGGGTGTCAGAGTGAATGAATAAGACTCTTGTTGAGGTGGTCAGGTCCATGCTCCACGTTGCAAAATTACCCCAGAAATTTTGAGCTGAGGGAATCAATATGGCCATGTACCTCTGAGATATTTGTCTGACAGTTGCTGTGGTAGGCAAGGTCCCATTTGAGGCATGGTTTGGTCGAAAACCAAATCCTTCCAACTTATAAGTGTTTGGCTATAATGAGTATGTCTTCATTTTGAAGGATAAGTGCAAAAAGTTAGATCCGAAGGCCAAACAGTGTCGCATTGTAGGATACCACACGTGTCAAAAGTGCTGGACAGTCTAAGATCCTGTCACAAAGGTAGTGGAGGTGAGTTGGAATGCGAAGTTTGTTGTAAATGAGATATACGTGGAAATCCGTGTATGTAGCAAAAGGAGCGCAAATTTTTACTTTCAAGTTCAAAGCTTTTTGGCGTAAAAGTCGTATGACCAACGCTAACAGTTGTGAAGATGAGTCAGTTGTTAGTTGGGAAAATAGGCAGGTCAACATTCCACAAGAGCCGGATGAGGATTTTGACATGAGACAAGAGCACTATGAGGAATTACCTACACATGCTCAAAGTGATGTGTCTAACTTGTCTGATAAATAAGGAGAAATCACTGAGGGAAATGATGGTGAGTAGCAGCCAAATGAAGGCAACAGAGAAGTTGGCATACATTGGTCTATGAGACCACGAAAACCACAATAAGACAGCCTGGGTAGGATTTTTGGTGAATGGTGGGATAATCAGTGTCTAGGAATTGCGTATGTGATGTTTGCTAAAACTGTTTGTGATCAACCTAAAACGACCAAGGAAACTTGGGAAAGTGAAGATGCGGAGCAATGGAAAGGGGCCAGTGACAGTGAATTTGTATCTTTCATGAATAACAAGACTTGGCATTTGGTGGAATTTTCATCCAGAAATAATGTAGTGGGAGGCAAATGGGTCTTTAAGGTAAAACGTAAGGTGGACGGTTCTGTGGACCATTACAAAGGCGTCTAGTCACTCATGGAATCTCGCAAGACTATGGGTTTGATTATGATTTTCTGGCCAGAGGCGTGGCATAATTCAATTAGAGTTATTTAAGCCATTGCAAATGGTATACATCTGGAGGTTCACTAGATCGATATTAAAACGGCCTTCCTAAGTAGCGAATTAGGAAATTTCCATGCACCAACTTGACGGCCATGTTGACAACTAGAAACTGGACTTTGTCTGTAGGCTAAATAGGAACCTGTATGGTCTTAAACAGGCGGCCTGTTGCTGGAATGTGGCCATGGATGGTCATTTAAGGAGTCTGGGTTGTCATCAAGCTCAGTCCGACAGTTGTATTTATGTGAAAAGTGTTTTAGAGGGCAAAAGAATGTCTATTTCACTTTATGTTGATGACTTACTTTTGGTTTCAAATGCAAGAAAGCGGCCCTAAAAGAGGGATTTGAGATCGAGGATCAAGGTGAGATTCATTACTGCTTAGGGATGTCTATTTGGCGTGATATAGAAAATCGGACATTGACTATTAGTCAGAGGTCATATTTAGAGAATGTCCTGAAAAAATTCGGTATGCAAGACTGTAAACCAGTGGGAACACCATTGGAACCAAACAAGCATTTTATAAAGCTCAATGAAGGTAAAGAGTGCGTCGATAAGCAGAGATTTCAAGCTGCTATCAGAAGTTTGGTTTATGCCACTACTGCTACCCTACCAGATTTGTCTTTGGCAGTGGGAGCGCTGTCAAAATATATGGTCATTCCAGGTCACGATCATTGGATAGGGGTGGAATTCAGTTTTGAGCTAGTATTGACGGTAAAATCGAGCTGTGTGGCTATTCTGACGCGGATTGGGGATTGACGTCCATGAAAGCCGAGTATGTGGCAATGTCCTTTGGAACTCAAGGAGCGATATGGCTATGTCGTTTGGTAAAGGATTTGAGATTAAAACAGTTGGGACCTACTGTTCTGTACGAGGACAATCAAAATGCGATTGCACTAGCAAAAAATCCTATAAGTCATCAGAGGACGAAGTACATTGACATTAGATATCACTTTATCCGTGAGACTGTAGATTGTGGTAAAGTCAAACTAGTTTACTGTAGTAGTAACCAGATGGTGGCCGATATATTAACGAAAGGATTGGCAAAACCAAGATTTAATGATTTAAAGGTTGAGCTAGGCGTAGGAAATGTCAATTGAACTTTGTTGATGACTTTGAAACCATTATGAGTATTTTCTGATATAAGAGACAATATTTTCCGTTTCTTTGATCATGTATGTATGTCGATGCAAATTTTTAGAAGGGGGCACAAACATTTGTAAAAGTTGGAGTCTTAAAAATGTTCAATATTACAGGAAGCTTGTTTACTCCATTTGTGCTTTCTAGTTAACACGTTATGTTGAGATGTGTGTTACCCATTGAATATGTGAAGTTTTGTCGGAGCTTTGTAGGTGACGTGTAGCCTTCTGTTTTCCATGTATCTCGTATTCCACACACTTTGATAGTATATAACTATTGTAATTCTGGGAGTAGGCCATTCTTTCATAACCTAATTTACTGATTATAATAATTACTGGCGAATATAACGCGTTGCTTGTTCTGCTAAATCGTCCTCTAAGCCATTTTGAATATTTTCATCGTTGCACTAAAGCTTGCTCACCCGAACAAGAATCTCCATCATGAGGTCTCAGTTCTTTGACCAAATGATAATTGCCCTTTGCCTTCGGATCTTTGTAGATCTTCGTTTTCTAAATCTTTTTGTATACTTTTGCAACTGTCTTTCGCTGCTACCCGGCGGCAACTATTATTACTGGAGATTTCAGCAGGAGTAGTCACCTGGGATTTCCTGCAGCCATCTCCCAAGGCTGTTTATGAACAAATTTACTCGCCAAAGGATAGCAAAACTAAGGTTGCTGGAGTTTCTAGGGAAAACAAAAAAGCTTTCGACGGAATTATTTCGCCGCGAAAAAATCACTTCGCGTGAATAAATTCATCTAGTGGAAAACAGGCTTAATAAAATGCAGGGAACCCTTATGCAGTGGTCGCATGGCAGACATAAGTGGCAGGCAGAGTGTAGGTGGGCAATGGTATCACTTTCCCGACAGTTCACACCACGGAATGGATAGATTTTATTTTACTTTTTTGTTTTACCTCTTTATGTTAAAACGACAGAATGGCTGTGACATTTTAAATCATTTTCTGTGGTATGAGGATCAGTTCAAGAGACGATTTTCAAAGGTTAGAAATGTTTTTAACTCCAGAATTACGTTTTGTAACTGATGCGTCTATAACAGCTTTCTCGAATACGACTACTTTTGTCCCCTGGTACCCTTCCTAACGAAGGATACATGAAGCAAGGTAATTTGACACAATACCGTTTACACTACTCTACGCCCAAGCCCATTTTCAAGTGATTTTTATATGTCACCGAGGCAACTTCATTCTCCTACGTATAGACAATGTCTTTCAGATTTTGCAGAACCACCCTTAACTCATACGCAAAATGCGACAATGGCTTTCAGATTTTGCAGAACCACCCTTAACTCATACGCAAAATGCGACAATGGCTTTCAGATTTTGCAGAACCACCCTTAACTCATACGCAAAATGCGACAATGGCTTTCATTTGCAAGACGAGTGGCGACATGGCTTAATAAGTAGAACTGCAGTCCTTGCGAGAGATTGGTTTTTCCATTATCAAGTTGCATATATATATATATATATATAAATGGTTGTAATATATAGGAATATATAGTATATATATGAACAAATAGTTGACTGCAGTTTTTCAGACTTCTTTACATTTGTCTCCAAACAGGATTTGTATCTTTAAAACTTCCCTAGTCATCAGAAGCTTACGCAGCATTGAATAACTTGGAGATGTGACCTTGGTTACAAGAAAGGTATTATGATAGATGCCTAGAGGTGGGACATCCAGATCCCCTCCATAACCCAATTGAGGTGAAATTTCTCGTGTTGACCATACCTACTTCTTGAGAGTTTTTTAAATATCAATAGGAGTAGTATTTCTACAAAATCATTCAATTAAAATGGAAATCAATTAAGAAGTCACTTTGGTAGGTCAATGCAAAAACAACCAAAGTAAGATTGAAATACTAATCCGATGCACGTTGTATCTAGGAGCTTGACCGGTATTATTAGACGGCATAAATAATTTTGTCATTTTGAACACTATGTTTTAATGGTGGTAAAGTTCTTGGACTAGAAAGCAGTTAGATTATTGTTCTGCCAAGTGATATATTTCAGGGAGAGTGACAAAAATTCACCACAATAACAAGTGTGGAAAACAGGAGTAACTCTACGCTTACACCTTTAACTGTCTTTCCGGAGACGTACAAATTAAGAAGTGGGCTACCATTACTGATCAAGAATAAGCGATTCTGGGTAGACTATAAGGGGCTTTTCACTTGTTACCGTGAACCTTTGGAGTTAAGAATTTTTAAGTGGAAGGTAGCTGCCCGCTAGCCCCCTCGCTACGAGGCCACTGGTGTTTCTGAGTGTATTTGAAGGTCTGTGGAAAATTAATCGAATAAAAGTTCGTTAAGGCCCTTGGGAGGGGTATTATATTTGCTACTCGTGTTCATAGACTCCAAAGACGAACGTGTGCGTCAAAATCTCAACTCTTTGAAAGTAACAGCCATTGAGTGGTTAATACTAGTGCCATCACATTCCTTCACATTGTGGCGATTTAAAGTGGGCAGAGATTGTGAGGAGGTACTTGTACAATGAATGGAATTTTGCAGCGTATTACACAATAAACCTATCATGAATAGGAAAGGGCCCTTGAATTGCGATGCATGTGCTAACACGAAATGCATATTTTGCCAGCAGTGTACAGAAGCATAAACCACAATTCCGGCGGACAACAGGAGAAATTCCTACCAATATTTCAAGTGCGATATTTTATACGTAATATCATCCCAGAATTAATGGCTTGCATACAAGAACTTTGTACACTTAGAAACCCAGTTTTGGTACCTTCGCTCTCAAATCGAGACCCAAAAAAGATTGTGAAATGTTCACACGAATGGCCAAGCAGTGACATTAATTCAAATTCCCTGTCCAAGTAGTAGGGCGTCTGTAGTCAGTTATGTGAAAAACTCAACATAACTACTGATAAGGAGTATAGTGGGAAATTGCAACTCAAAATGCAGTTGAGATGATAAAGCGTTTCCTTGTTGTGTCCCTGAAAAATCGAACGAATCTTAGAATTAGTCCAATTCCACAAGAAATGTCGTGAAATTGCGATGGACGACACTCTATTCTGCAACTTTGAATGAAGGGATCGTGGTTCACCTTCACTTCTACTTGTTATATGCAAATCCCCTGCAGCTAAAGAAAAAGCCTCGTACTTTGGGAAGATAGTAAGTGTATTTGGCAATTGATGCGCCAATTATTTATTATTATTATTGATGCGCCAATTACACCTCATTCAAATCATTTTTATTTCCTTTTTTTATTTATTGTAATTCCTCTACATTCTATTTTTTTTTTCATTTTCCATCCACTTCATTTTCATCTCATTTCACTTTCATTCCATTTCATTGTCATTCCATTTCATTCTCATTCAAATTTTTCAAGCAAGTGTGCCAACATTCAGTCTAAGCATTTAAACAATTTTTATACGAGCCACATGAGTTTAAATTAGTCCTTAATGTACGTAAATTGCAATAAAATCCATGCCAAAGTGATAACAAAAATCACAGAAATAACAAACATTTGTAAAACACCAAGGAAACAGTTTTCAAGGCCAAAAATAGCATAGTTTTGCCATTCCGCAACAAGCTATCCCCCTGACCTAAATCACTTGTTGTCGTGTAAATATCTATCGACCAAGCCCAATGCACTCTCTACAAGCATCACAGGCTGTTTTTGCGATTAGTGAGTGACTAACTAACTACCTGGTTTGGATCAGCATTGTAACTTGGAAGAAGTACCGGCACTAACTAATTATGACTGATAGACACCTCAAAACGACTCTCATTAAAACTAGGCTTATGCCAAAAGCCAATGGTGTGGCCACGGTTAGGTATGGGGAGGGGGGCAATTGCTCCCGCACTCTTGATGAAAGGTTGTTTCTCTGGATTCCTTCTGCACTCTGTTTTATAGAGTAATTGTCACAAAGCATAGTATCGGGAGATGCATTCTAAGCCAAAGCAAAGAGATGAACTTCAAAGATATTAATGCGGGTGAGGTTTCCAGACCCCTCATATTCTTGCCCCCCTCTTCCACTTTATTTCCTCTGGACACTCACCATTTCATAAGAACTAATTATCGAGATATTAGTAGTAGTCCTATACTCTTTTTGCCAAGTGTTTATCTAACAGACGTAACATGCAAGCACTTACTATCTCCTTAAGTACAGTACACCGTGACACACTTAACGGTCATCTACATATTCGACAATAAACCCGTTTTAACCGAATTTATATACAACTGAACAAGTAATACCTCGAATGGTAACAAGATTTCAAATGATAATTTCATCTCCAAGCTTTTTAGCAGTCTTAAGATCATTGACTCTAAATTTGATGTCCTCAGTGACAACGCCTTGTTTACTGCCAGTTACTTACTAGTCATACCAAAAATGTTCAATAAACAAACGCAAGAATCACTTTTAATGCATCCTGCCTGGCACTGGTAACAGCTTTCATAAGCAAGAAACTCGAAACAAGGAGGATGAAAGAAGATAAAAGCTGAAATTTGACCAGCATCGTGAAGACGAAAAGGGTCTATTCCCGAACTTTTCGTCCTCCAAAGTTTTAGTAATACGATGGTTTAGGACGAAGGGTCTATGAAGAGAGCTGAGATGAAAGAGACTTGGAAAGAACCAATCAGAATAGATGTAGAGGACAGACGCTAGGAAAGTAGCAAATAGACACACAGAAGATGCAGGGATAACAAAGATTAAGCTAAAGAAGAAAAAACGTCACGAATCATAAAGGTTCATCTACATCAACTGAAGAAAAGTAGATCTTAAAGAAACACAAAATTAACAAAACAGAAACAATTCAAATTCTAGATAGAAGTAGACAGAGTAGCCTTATAATAAGTTTTTATGATCTGAGATTTGAACTAGAGTTTTCTGACTGCAGATCTGATACCTTCCCTTCCGAACTGAAAGACAGTAGAAATAATTGGTAGTCATTCAACCCCAACTGTCCACTTCTGTAGCAATTGTCTGTCTGTCTGATAACAAATATACTTGCAATGACTTTTGTACCTCATGCAAGGTCTATCTTCCAGACAAAGGTAAGTAGGGTGGTCTTGAATAAAGAGCAGATATAAAGGTCTACTCACTGAGCTTTCAAGTCTCGAACGAGCGACCTGTAATTACATAGCTGACGCCTTGCATGCTGAGCTTGACAGCTAATTGAGATGCAACCTAACGATTCTTGGCTAATCAAAGAAGATCAAAATCACTAACTGGAAACAGACGATGTGTTAGAATTTTAAAATAGTACAAGACTGGGCTTATAATTTGGGCTGAGCGAGTATAATGAGCAGTGGCGGCTGGTGCTGGGAGGCACCATGGGCATTGCCCCACCATTCAAAAGAAGAGAAGGTCCTCCATACCCAATTATTTTCTGAATTGACAAATTTTGTCACTCTTAGTCATATTCAGGAACGGCTTTCCGTGATTTCCCATTGTCTTTCTCTGCAGCGTTAACTGTCAACGCATTTCCAAAGTTATCTGAGGGTTGTTGACTTGAAGCAGATCACAGGGCTGCATTCTACTTTT
>JANTCA010004611.1:0-10137 GCA_024741275.1 Chironex yamaguchii
TGGACTAAGAAAAAAGCTTCGATGTACAGGCAGGAAATCCTTCTTGTTGAAAAATTGGCGTTCTGAATATCCCTAAGTCTGATAATTGTTTATGTTTGTACACATTTCGGCAGAATAGTGGATTGGCACGTTGCAGTTTTAATTTGCTTTCAGCTCAACGTGCTCATACAATGATTGATTATAGTGACTTTGTGTTATTGGATTTAGCGTTGAAGGCCATATAATTGTTTATTACTTAAACTGGTCTCATGTTTTTAGTTTAGACTGTGAAAGTGTTTGAGACTTTAAAATCGTTATAATAGATCGCATGTTACAGTTAATGACATTCATTTTATAAGATGCATCAACTGTGACCTTACAGGGCATTTTGGTTAGACTTTGTCAGCTTTAAGAAAAGATTGTGAAGCTAAATAAATTGAAATCACTCTTGCCATTTATAGCTCGCTATTTCGTTGATAAAAATTCTTGTGGAGTAATAAGAGAAAGTTTCTCGCTTTGTCCTGTGTACTGTTGTGTTAACAGGGATTAAAACCTGCTTTTACAATGATCTTAAGAGAACATAGCGAGGAATTTAATCTAACACAGTATTTCTCTTATATGTAGCCAGAACAAATGGTCCATCTGTTATGGACAGTAAACGATATCACATTTGAGCAACGGGAAATTGAGGAAACGTTTTATAAAATTTGTTTGGATTACTGAAAAACTTAAATTATGGAAGGTTTGATTCCGAATATCTTTATTTAATGGCAAGACTTTAATTGATGTGGCACTTTCTTTGTCGACATCATATTTCTTCACAAATTTATACCATATCTGCTATTTAATCAGTTCTACCGTTTATTGGGCTAATGATTTTATGGCAAACATATTGCCTCGTTCGTTGATTTCAATTTCCAGATACTAGTTAAAACGATGCTTGCAGGCAGGCCTTGAGTCAGTCGAGGGTGATCGATCACTCGTCGTTTGTGAAGTAGTCAATATCGGTAATGGCATAGACACTTCAGTGACAAATCATACTGGTGTCATTTATAAAAAGCCCCTGAACCCCCCCTCTAAATGCACCAAGTCCAAACGATAATGTCAAAGATGATTATGTGTCTTTTTCGCAGAAATATGAGTGTTTAAAACGATAACGTCAAATTCTAGAACGCAACTATGGGTGCCAATTTGTACCGCGAGATTGTAGACAATGTAGTCTTCAATAAAGGATAAGACAGGTGCAAACAAAAATGAATTAAATCGACAAATTTGTCAGTTACCATTGACTCTACCCTGACACCATTGACAGAACTGAGTGAAATTGTGAGTTTTACAGCAAGATTTTAAGGATCTTTTCAGCTGTTTCTTTCGTTCGAATACAAAATATGTTTTAGCAATTAATAGCATCTGGAAAACTGATATGTTCGTTACCACAACTAATTATATTTAAAGGATAATCTCGATGATACTTCAATCTATAAGTTGCTTTTAAAAAGCTTCAAACTTTTGAGTTAAAAGAAACTGACATTGGTAAGATATTGTTCTTTAATATGACTAGCTGTCAATGCTATGATTGTCAGCAATTACAAGGTATTTCATTTAATGCACAAATTAATATGTGCTTGGCAAAGTATTGAAAAGGTCAATGTATGGGAAATATCACAACTGTTTGCTCATTAATACACTTTCGTTCAAAATTTTAAGTAAACAGGCTATCTTATTCTTAGACCATCCATAAGAAGAAAATCAAACATACAAAAGAGAACAAAGTAATCGTTTTAAAGGTGTCAACGTTACTACTAGTCTCCAAATATTGCAAAAGATAGCGTCTACAGAAAAATGTAACTTTGTAGTTGTGATAGTCACAATGCTATTAACAATCATTATGATGAGAAATATTACTCTAAGCAAGACTTGCCAACCAATGAAATGCCGCCAGGCAGTTACTCATCTCTCATAATGTCGCTTTTTCGCTTATTTACAGTCTCTTGATAAGAAATGGATGCGTCTAAGTACAAAGCGTGTTTGTAAGAATGAGTCATCGTGTTGCCAAGCTTGTTGTACTTACGTTTACTAGTTTTTGTGTACGACAAAAAGATGTAAGCTCTTGACAGCCATTGCTTTTTTGTCTCATTTTCACGTAGACTCAAGGAACGACATCATGTTACCGCTTTTTGCCGCGCTTGTAACCGGTTCGGTCTTACTCTAGTAGCACACTTTGTTGTTTTCCTTTTACTTACTTTCTCATACTCCAAACATTGTTTTCAAATATGTATCAATTCTATTGAAAATCTTTGAGTATACTGTCGTTTTTCGATAGATAGTTCACTTGACTCGACTGCAATTCTTGGTTAATTCATCCTCTTCACCTCTCCATCCATAATCTTCTCCCTCTCCACCTTTCACTTTCGGCTTCATCCCTGTAGGCAACGGTCACTACAGCGAATACATAATGGTCCACATCATGATTTGGCAAGTTGTTTTACAGCAGGATACCCTTCCTGTCGCCAACCGCTTGAAGTCACCTTATGCGACACGCAGAGGATGCGTTGGGTCTATAATTAATTCCTCGACCCAAACGTGGACTCTCAAAACGTACTGTAAAGTTATCATTTTGACTCACAATAATAGAACAAGGCAAGCTCCCTTCACTTTCAACATTTATTCATTCGCTTTTTACCTTAGCTCTTTTGTAAAATTTCTATTCTCAAAATTTTTAGTGGCCTACCTCTTTTCCGACCAAAAATTGATCTTTGATATATTTTAGACTGACAAATCGTTTCACAACTTTATTATCACTATTACGGGACTTAACTTAGTAGCATCTCCTAGGTCTTCTTGTCACATGTTCAGAATCTTTTTGGTTGGTTACGAATCTTATCATGGTATTTGCAAGGTCTTAACGGTTCTTGCGAAAGGATCCGTTGACGCTCTAGCCTGCGAATCTCGTCGTTTGAAATTTGATGCATCTAGCGATCGTATTCTTGTTACTGTGCTGCTTTATTGATGTCCTATCTTTCCAACTATTTTACGATTGGTTTAGTCTTGAGCCTTGTTTTGTACCAGCTAGGAAGATTGTGTCTTGTGATCATAATTCCGGACGTTTATATTCAGTATGAGTACGAGCTTTCGCAACTAATCTCCGCGCTTTACACAGGAATCACCCTACAAACTCGTGCCGAGGACAGTCGCCCAGAACCAATGAGGTATAAGAAAAGCTAGAGAATTCACATCAGAGCGAGGTTGACGCCACTTTGCGTTTCAAGGAACTCGGTTTGCACGGCAAAAGATTCCCGTTGCATGTTGTATAAAATCGACGTGAGATCAGGTGAAATTGATGAAGCTGGGGTACAAAAGCCCGTCTCATTCTTTTGATTCGTTCTTAGCCGTACAATGTTCATACAAGTAAAATTCGTCCTGATTTTAGACGTATGACATAGTTCTTCGAGTCAAAAGTATAGGTATCTAAATTATTGTTTAAAAATTCAGCTGTGTGTTGCTAACGCTGTTTTGGAGCTGTAAAATTAGGTCTCACCTGTTTCACTTGATATTCACCGGCAGGCTTGAGAGATTATCTCTGGATGCAATGTCAATATTTTCAAGTTCATTTCTATGAATCCTGTCCGTTATTAATTTTGAAACAAATTACACTCTATTAACTGGCTTAAATGACTACACAAAGGAGTGTACTAATAATATTTCTAAGTCCCTCCAAAAAGCTGTAAACTTGCATCTTCGTATTATTCTAGTAAGCTGTCCTGTCACCGGTTTCGTTGGCCCTGGGTAAAATATACTTTTCGTCTAACAAGGGTCAAGTTCTACATTTCGCTCCTCGTTTGGTAAATCATAATAGTCTAAAACCTCCCTCCTGAAGCTCGACCATTTTCTAGATGCTTCTCTTCTCTCTTGTTAAGTACCAACATCCCGTACTTGAAGCACAGTTTAATGAATATCATTTAAAACTGAATTTATGGTCACATCCGACCACTTGCGAGCAGATACAGTCGCACTTCTTAAGTAACATAACTTATCGACTGTAATAACCAACAGTAATCTCTTAATGCAAATCGAGACACAAATTGAAGGAGGACACTTGTTTGCTTACAATGTTGTTTTTACTTTATTGCAGTGCTTATCTCCGCTATTTTCCCCGCCAGCAGAGTCGAACGTTTCATAGACCTACAAAATCCAACTCGTGTTCACGGCTCTTTCTATCAAATTGGTTTGTGCACTGTTGCAGCTAAAAACTTTTTGCCTTACAAACCTCATTTTGGACCTCCTTTCGAAGGCTTCAGGTTGTCAACATGCGAGAGGCCTCGAGGTAGTCCTCTAGCTTTTCTTATACCACAATGCGTCTTGGACAGAACAAGTTTGTAGAACGAATTTCGAACGTAACCCAAAAGCACTCAGAAGGCGAGGAATGTTACTCTTGTTTAAGAGGAGTTCAGACAGCACTAGTCCTAATTCATACTTGTTAAATTGAATCTTGCACACAGCTGTTGCTCTAGCGTCCGC
The DNA here is from genome assembly GCA_024741275.1 of Chironex yamaguchii. Lineage (NCBI taxonomy): Eukaryota > Metazoa > Cnidaria > Cubozoa > Chirodropida > Chirodropidae > Chironex > Chironex yamaguchii. Next base: position 4,498 of record JANTCA010004611.1, read on the forward strand.
CATTTCGATTCGGTAAATCTGACGACTGGTTTTAAATTAAGATATCTTAACACTACAAAGAATCAGCCCGAGTACGAGTTCGGCTTCCTAACTATATGGACGTTACTCCTACTTGTATTGAATCTAAACCTCGCTAATTTTAAACTGCAGTATCAACTGGAGACAAACCAAAGCAAGACTATGATTGATTCGATTGGCAGGGCTATTAACCTCGCTGGTCAAGGGTCGAAAGTAGCTCATGAAACAGTTAATGGTGAGTGGTGGTGACTTGTAAGGGACTCGAAATTTTACTAACGATGCAGATACCGTTGGAAATTATTTTTAAGTTGTATTTTATAGCACATCAACTATGAAACACTGTTAAGCTTAGTACACGTTTCAACCGTTTTAAAAATTCCCATCCTCATACAAACCCGGAATCACCTTCATTTCGAGTCCAGGGCAGGTGTATTGAAAGAACAGCTTTTTAGCATTATATTATTAGATGATATGAAGGCCTATCATTGGAAGTTTTACTTAAATATTTAAACTATTGTACAGAGGGAAAATCATTGACATGTACTCCACTCGAAGCTGTCGGAAGTAAAATGCAATTGAAATAAGAGTTTCAACAACGGAAGGTAATACATGAGTATTTGATTAAGGGTATCACATTTGAGAAAAAAACCCAGTGGATCACTGCAGCGTAATCTCAAAGGAGCAGCAAGTGTTCAAGGCTTACTATGAATAGACTTGGTGGCTATATAAAGAAAATTTATACAAACTAGTGTAAAGACAACTTTGCATGATAATTATGAACAGTTGTCATAGGTCGTTTTATTATTTCAATCTATTTTTACGGTTTTCTTTCATATTGTGTCTCTTATCCGTTTATATCGTATTTGCTTTCTTGAAATACGTTTCTGATATTCTCCAGCTGAAAGTGAATATGCATTTAAGCAAGAAGGAAATGCAAAAATTATTCTAACATTGCGTTAAAAGAAAATGCTACTTTGACTAACTTAGTAACATAGATTCGTATACGCTGTTCATTTATAAATATAGTGTCGAGGTGGCTAGCGGTTCGAATGTTGGTTCTTGAGTCTGAAGATTCCCACATAGTGCAGTGTTTGTGGTAATGCTCCACTCTTGAGAAATATAATAAAGCACTTGTGTCGGTTGAGGTACAATACACACACACGCGCACACACAGACACACACACACATATATATTGAAATAAATACTGAAATTCCATTTGCCAGAAGATCGTCCATCGTGACGTGAACCTCTGAGCAAAGAATTTACCGTTTGTCGTCTGTTAGTGAGTCTCCTCTAATAAGAACACTGTTCAATGATAGCGTACTACCGTTCGTGTACTACTTTTATATTATATATATATATAAAAGCCGACAATCTCCTATGTTTATTAAAAATTATATAAATAATTCTTCAAAAGTAAGCATCTCATATAACAAAAAATGTAAATCTTTATATACTTAGTTTGATTGGGCTTATGAGTATTGTTTACATATACACATATACATATAGAAATAGATATTGTATCAGGAGACACCCTAATGAACTCATTTACATTACTCATGAGTTAAACGTTACCAAAATAGCTGGATTGTTAGCTAACCCAGTAGAATTAAACTAGCAATCGTTAGGCTCAAAAGCCAACACTCAAACTGATATGCCAACCCGACACTAAAGATTAGTAAAGGACCTTTCAAGTTCTTGGTATGAGGAGCCGAAACTCGTGGTTGCAAATGGAGAAATTTGCTAATTCACTTTTATTTGGTTTTTAGTTCTCGCCTTCATCAGTGCAAAATATCGTCATGTCATCTGACACTGACAAAAACGAAAGTCCAAACACCATTATAAAAAAATGAAGCTAATGAATTTTCCCTTCCAGCCTTTCGTAAGCTAGATTGCAGATGTAAATGGGAAGTATTTGTAGATGACTAGTCTGTTGTTAGGTAGAAATGGCCAGGATACTGGATAAGGAGTATTTTTAGTCATTACAACGAGGTTAGAAGTAAACTAAATCAGGTTCCTTGGGTATCACTTACTATCCAGTCATAAGTAGGACTTATAATTTTAATCTCGATTAATACTCTGCTCAATACGTCAGCTGTAGTGCGTGCTGGAATATAATGTACAGTTCTGAAACTATACAAAGGTATACTCAGTTTCAAAGTAAAGATACTTTTTAATGGCTATGACAAGGCATAGCAAATATATTGCAACCTTTAAGACTTAAAGATCAAATATGTCTTTATTAATTACAAACCTGCAATTGAACAAGCGAGGTAATATCAACCACAATAACATAGTTATGATATTACCATTCTTTTTCGTCTGAAAGGATCATTGATAGCAAAAGGTTACGTTATGCACAGTTTTGAGCATCCGAAAATGAGTCGAAATCCAGACAAAACGCATTTAGAATGTAAGTGTTCCAAGAAGCTAAAAAGTTTTGAGAGCGCTCTTCTTACTTTGGCAACTTTGAGATAAGACGCAAGGATTGTCTTTTTTTTCTTTTTGCTGTAGATCACATTTAATTTCAATTATGTTTGTGTAGTTGTATTGAGTGGGGTAATAGTTACTTAGTTACATCGGAATTTATTAAAGTCCTCAACTATAACACAATATTCTAAGGACTGCGCAAAGTTAAGAAGTTAGTAAATTAAAAGTTAGTAGTTAAAAAATTATACCAAAAGAAGTTTGTACATAATTCGATGTTTCACCGGCAACCAATGTAAATCAAGTGTTATGTGATCAAATTTAGGAACCACCATAACCACACGTGCAGCAGCATTCTGTATACGTAATAACACAATACAAAAGAGGAATCAAAAGAGGAATCAAAAGAGGGATCGAAAGAGGGATCAAAAGAGGCACATTAAAACAGCCTTGTTGTAGCTCATCTGTACAAAAGTAGTCTTCATTTTACTCTGCTAAGTAAATATTTCTCAAGTGTGAACAGCTGCTTCAAAAAGCAACAAATAGTATAAACTAACTTCAATAAACAATTAACTTTGAGGATGATACTATCAGCTTGTTTGTAAATACACTATGTCATTGTTTGTCCCTACTATCAGTTATTGTCCTTGCTGTCATAATCTAACCTTCGTTTGCTTTAACAAGTAATGTCTTCTTCGTATCAGCTGCTATGTATCAGATGTCAACAACGTAGTTTTGATACCAACATCACTTCTGATAGGACGCCGATGAAACAAAAACATCACATTGTCACTAACACGTCTCCCTTCTGTGGCTCATTATTTCTCCTGTTTCCCTTACACCCCTATTGTACTTCCTCAACTAAAATTTACCATCTTAAAAACAAAATACATGGAACATTCCATTTTTGTCTCCCAAGTTTTTCTTGCTTGACTTGAATTTAAACATTGTATATCACATCAAGCTACAATCATTGCCAAACGTCTTGGTTCACCTTTTCTATACTTTCTATGCTTAATCCCCTCGCATAAAGAGGCAAGGGTGATACTTTTATCTAAAGAGTAAGTTAATGCTTTCGATTTGTTAGGTGTACCAAGAACGTTTAGCAGTGATTTTAGTTAGTCTGGTAGAACACATTAAATTTTGCAAAAATGTAATATTGGGGTTTTTCTTATTATATTCCTTATTAGTTCAATAATTGGACTGTGTTTTATGAGGCAATCTTTTTAGTATTTAGCATTTGATCTACTCAGCAGCTTTAGGATACCTACAAAGAGAAAAATGACCTCAAGGTATAGTGAATTGTAAACGATATTAACTAAATACTTGTGGTTTTCGCAAACACTGAATGTGTTGTAAACATTTAAAAGTTCTAGCCCATTTCCCCGTAGCAGTGATTCAACTTTGTGATAAGCAATGCAGTTAAACAATGAAATAGCATATTAGTTTAGGTTACACCAATTTATTAATGGTATTAATTAGAAACCGAGACACACATTCCTAAGTAAAATCCTTATTTTACCACGTGCCTAGGTTTAATCGTACAATATCCCCACCTCAGAGTGATGATATATCGAATACATGCTTTGCAAAGTTTAATGTTGGTGTTTTAAGTAAGAACATATTGGTATATTGAACAAATTACAGTTTATATAACATGTTTCAATGAATAAATAGCCTACTCATTTGAACATCTAAAGTTCCCGGTAAGGAATAATGTTGACATCTTAAAAGGTTATAATGTAATACGTCTTCACCAGAGCTATTTGGAGGAGACATGTCACTTATTCCTGAACTTGAACGTTTGTGCTATCATTTATAAACGCCAAATTTCTGAGACAACCTGGGTTTTATTTGTGAATATGGCTTGTTTGAATTCATCATCAGCTTTTTTTGAACTGGCCTCTTTCCTTTGGATTATTTTGCACTGTCAATAAACTCATTTACTGTTTGCAAAAACTGTTTTTTCTTTGTGCTACTATAAGTATATAGATTTGTCAAGCGACAATCCGCATGACTTTCGTCTAATCATTTTAGTCAATACTTTTTTAAGATTATTTATCAAGATGTGGCCAAGATGTAGAAAAAACTAAACAGGCACTCTCCAATTTTAAAGTGCTTTTATTGAAAGGATTATAGTAGCTGTAAATGTCACTTTTTCTAATATTTGATGTTTATACTCTAAGATTTTACATCAAGCCGACCTTTTCAAGCCAACTCACAGTTAAGACCAAATATTATGCGTTTAAGCTGAACTTAAAGATCAAATGTGATGACAAAGGCAAATGGTTATTTTACTCAAACACTAACCTTCTGTGATATTTTCAGTTGAGAAGCACTAAAATATCTCCGAAGAAGAAAACATTGGATGAAGTATCTAACAACCTAGCGAATAGTATTTTAGTATTCATGAATGATATCACCTTAGAGGTCTCAAATTTACATCTCAAATTTACATTTGTCTCTTGCTTGTAACTAATAGGTGACAGGTTTCCTCCCATGGGTAGCCGGGGTGAACATGGACCCGAGACAGCTAAGTATGTCGGCATATTAGGATAGAAGTAGACATATGTGATCTCAGGTTCAGAAAGGAAGTAAAATTATGATTCTGACCAGGAGTTTTAACCAAAATCTGAAGACTACAAATCTGAAGCTTTTCCGACTTGGCTAAACAGCTCAATAACAAAGAAGAAAAGACCTTAAGGACTGTCAACTCTGTTTGCCCACTTGGGTTATTGGATATCTGTTTTTTAAAGTAAACGCTAACAGGTGCCATGTCTATTGTGTTTCCAAAGCAACCGTTCATAGTTTGGATTGGTTCCAGATAGACGTGAGCTGCGTGATTTCTTGCGATTTCTTGACACGCCCTGAATGTGTCCTTATCCAATTTCCAGCTAATTTCCAGTTACTCTTATTAATCCTTTATGAGAGTCAAGTTAATCTCTAGGATTTGAATGCGGAAGATGTCCTGTGCCAATCGGTATGAAAAGACATCAACCTTTAAAAAATTTAAAAACTTTTTATGCTCTTAATATATAATGCTATTATCTCTTCTAATTTATGTTTATTTTAGACAGTTCTTTGGTTGATAACAGCACACTGTTACTGAACAAGTTTAACCTGTATAAATATGATATTACTATTATTATTATTGTTGTTGTTGCCGTTAATATTATTTTATTTACTATTTTTAT
>JANTCA010004612.1:0-10135 GCA_024741275.1 Chironex yamaguchii
ACGTTTCATACTCTGAGGAGTGTCAGACGAAAAAAAAGCTTTTAAGTATGATTTTAGCGCAATGTCGCAAATTTTCATGGCGACACTCTATAAGTGTGTAAAATCTAACAATATCAACTAGACACATACATACACACAGATATGATGTAGAAAACACTAAACTACTAAAAGAGATCATATAAACTAGATGCGAACCGAGGTTTCATAACTGCAAATCTGACGTCTTTCCTACTGACTAGCTTACTAGGAAAGATAGATTTTCTATTATTTATTCATCCCCATTCATCCCATAGTTACGCTAATGTCTGCATCGAAATGTGGCGAAATGGAGCTTAGACGTGACATGTGTCCTTTATGAACATATTGGCGTAATGAGTCTTAATCCTATCAAACGTTAATTAGCTAAAAACGATTGTACGCCCAAAATGCAGAGTGTAATTGGTTTCATGCAAGGATCATTTTCCAGGGGCGTAAAAGCTACAATAAAAACTTCATTTGAATAAAATGATACTGAGCAAGATCAGAATAAACAAAAGCGTATGCTGGTATCAATTATAGTTATGAGAAGCATTAATCTCATAAACAAAACTTAAATTTTACAAGCTAGTGTTCACTTCTGATTGCTATTTTACTTGACAATCAATGTTTTGACAATTGTAGATCTTATTAGTGAGCTTTACATTGAAAACAAAAGCGTGGAAAATTTCTTTTCCACGTCGAGCAGTTTGATATGCAAAACAATGTTTTCCGTTTTTTTCTTTACTTAGTTGTCAACATTCTTATGGTAATCCTCCATTCATCGTAAAATCACCCAAGAACGCCATTTTCACAGCTACTTTTCAAGCAAGACAAAATGAATGTCTTTTTGTAAAAATAGAACAGCTTTGAAGATTCAGGTTTAGTTTTGCGCGAAACGAATGTTCTCGATACGAAAAAGATGGGAAAATGTACTTTTTATGCATAGCAAATGAATTTTTACTTGAGCTCGGAGAACGTTTCTAGAAATGGTGTCAATACCTCCAATATCACCCATGTCAACGTCAACGTTACGTGTTAGATGAGAGTGACATGTTCTATTGATTCCTATTTTTCTTCACTGGACATGTTAGAAGCCGAAAGAAGTAACCAGCAGCTTAAAGGTCAAGGTAATATCTAAATTAATATATTTAGCGTCATCTTTGTTTTCGCAAAGACAGTTTAGTTAATATATGACACGTAGGCAAAGGATTCCTATGGAATGCCTATTTCTACACTCGGTCAATAGGTATTTTTGCAAAATTATGTGCTTAGATATTATTTACTCCAAGCATGAAAACCCATACATACAGGAAAGTTTGATATTGACGTTCACAGGTGTAACGTAATATTTAAGGGAGCTTTAAAATTTTAATAATTAAGGATCAATAAATGTTTAACCTAATCAATTCATGACTATTCATTACTCCTAAACTTATTCTATGCAAGTGTAAAGTAGTACAAACATTTCCTTTAATCAATAATGTAAGAATATCTGTGATCATAACATAATGAAGAGTTATAGTAGACAAAATCATAGATTAATTGCATGAAGCAGCATAGAGAATAATAGTAGTGCATAAAAGTACAGAGCAGTCGTATTCACATAATTTAAAAAGGACCAAACCAAAAGAAGATTTTGAATCAAACGTTGATAAGCTACAAAACATGAAAAGAATATTGTATGGAAGTCAAAGTGTCTCTTCGAAGCAGCTAATTAGTTGCTTATAGTTTAATCTTGCTCTGTGTAACATCTAACACGTATTTTACATCTATCTACGTTATGCTTTAAATACAATTCCGACTGAGAATGACACAAGTACATCGAAAATCTAAACCGATAACAGAATTGGGTGTGGTCAAAGGAAGTTTATGGGTAAAAGAGTATCATGAACAAAATTTTTGACATTCCACGAAATACGTATCAATTCCTCTTAAAGGATAAATGACCAAATATCCTTGTATGCTGTTGTGGAAATTATATTAAGTAGAGTAATCTTTGCGAAGTTTTAAGTTTGTTTATCCGATCACTAGTCGTACTAGGGCGCACACAAATAAATCAACTAACAGATGCATTGCCTGTTAAGAAATGGGAATCCCTCCTTATTCGGGTAATAACGCAGGTGCAGTTATTCCTCCCTCCCAGTTTCAGATGCTTGCCTGTGAAGTTTTCTTAAGTGAGGTACTAAAAGAGTCAAGTAGGAAAGCAAGGTCATTATAGTCAAACGTCTTAGGTCACATTTTCACGTTTAATCAAAGAAAAAGTTGAAATAGTACTAGATTAATAAAATCTTGCCTGGCTTAAAGCAGATGAAAAACGATGAATATTGTTGCATTTCCTTAGCATTTCTTTATTACGATTACAAAAACTATATTATGTCTGGCCGAGGATGTATGTAAACCAGAAATTTTATTTGAAACTCGTTGCCTAAAGTATTCTTGTCTAAGTTAATTTCAACGTTTGCAGCATTTATTTCTCATAGGTCAGTCTGAAGAATTCAGATAGGTTAACAAGGAAATACTAGGTACCAATCAGAAGTTACACCCTAATGTTTAGTTAACGGAATTTCTTTAGAAGAAAATCAAATCATGTATTTTATACAATTGTGCCTTTAAAGGTAAGTCTTAAGCTCTACACCAAGAAATACTCGGACCGAAAATGGATATTTTGAATCTGAGGGAGTAACAATATCCCAAATGTTTATTTAAGCAATAAAATTTAAAGTTTAATGAAGTTTAAACATCAATCGGTTATCAATCTCAAACATAGCAAAGCCTATCAAGAGTTAAATAAATGTAAAAAGTTTGAATCAGGAATAGGAGAAGAACGTAGTTGAATAAAGGTTAAGGTGAAATGAATGCATCATTTTTATAATTTAGAAGATGTATTGTACCCTCTTTCCCAGTGGCTTCGGCATTTATTTTACCGATCTGAGAAGGATAATGAGCTGAGTGAATCATGCCACTTGCACAGGGAATCAAAGCAGAGCTGTTCCCTTTTCAATGTAAGGCCAGTAGCATTAGACCAGTTTATCAATAAAATGTCCACCAGCGCAGATTTGAAACAAATGATTTTAAGTGCTAATTGTCCAAGGCATTTACTATAGAAGGTATTCACTTTTTGTACGTAATTTGTAGGAAAAATTTAGCCGTATACACTAATTGACACATAAAGGCGATTTTTTTTGAAAACTATAGTAACAAAGAAAAGAATCAAGACAATAAAATCTAATAAAGAAGACGACTTTAGGAAAAACTAAAATTAGAACTGATATTTTGATTTAATAACTACTGAATAGATAGATACCGCAATATGTTTGAATCTTTACATTCTTCTAAAAGGAACGTCTTTTGAATGATTATAATTAGGTTTCTTGATACAATTTCGTAATGAACCAAGCCCATTTAACGGATAGCATAGTAACAGCTAAAGCTTTTTTGTTTTAACAATTAATGCCTAAACTAAATTACTGGGTTGCCCAGCAGTAATGTTGTTATACAACTCATCGTTTATTACGCTATCATCTAGAAAATGGTTATATGTATTCTTTGATTATTGTGTGCTTGTCTTCAAGTAGCTTAAGCAAGAGTGGTCAGCTACATCGAAAGCTCTGTCGTGTAGTTTAAAAAATGATATAGAAACGGTTGAACCGTCTTTCATGATACTGTCAATCATTGTTGATAAAATCATCGCTATCACCGTTATCCAAGGAAGAAGGGTCCACACCCATTTTCATTAAATAAAGCAGAGAGTCCGGTTACACAGTCGTCAGTTTTAGTACCTAATTGCTTAATTGCCTTGTTGTAAATAATTTACTGTAAGTATATACGCCAATAGGCAGACACCCATTAATATGGGTGGACGACTGAGGTTGAACGAATTATAAGTCTAATAAGACTATAAGACTATAAGTCTATAGTCTTTAGACCTTTTCTAATGAGCCTTAAGACGTGTCAGATTTGCTGTTCTGAGACCAGGGTTCGACCATGGTTGGTAGCGATTGTATCTTAGCTTCTATTTTGACGAAAAATGTCATTTGATGCAAGGCACTGATCGTTTTTATAATCCTATGTCCATAGTGCAGGGGCATGTAATAAAATAGAAAAGCCTCTATCGTAGCATCTTAGAATCAAAGAAATCCGGAATCAAAGAAATCCGGAATCAAAAAAATGCCTAGCTTCGTAGTACGAGTAGGGATATGGAAAAAGGATAAAAAAAGATATATATCACGAAATAATACGATAAAACTGACAAATATTATGCTAATGATGACAAAAGTAAAGGCTTTATAACTTACTAGGTTCTTGATACGACATGATTTCTTGGTCTTGAGGACAACTCACCCAGCCTTCCTCCAATGGTCGCTCGAGGAAATGAGTGCTTGCTATCTGCCCCTCGCCCTTCACAGCCCCTGTTTATATCCTCCGAGATTATTTTGAGTCCATCTTCATAATAAACACTTTTGATAACCAGGAAAGCATAGTTTCCCATGCCCTATTACAATGCACCTTAAACACGTTGACATAAGGAGGCCTTAGTATATCACGACTGATTGACCAAGGAAACAGCTTCCCTCCAACAAAACGGTGACAAGTGTCAGCTGTAATCAGCTGGATTCCATTTGAAGACACAGTTTCAAATTAAAGACAATACAAGTATAATCGTACGACTATGGAATAACAAGAGAGCTCAAACAAGCAGAAAATTGATCTTTTGATATGGCAAATTAAGGTGTTATTCAATTTCAATAAATAGGATCATCTGAGTTTGCATTTTCTAAAGAATATGACTTCTTGCATTTTCAATTTTCACAGATATAACCTTGCGATGAACATTGAGTTCAAGGAAGACGGAAGATAAAAGTATTTTTGCATAAAAACGGTCAGGTGTTATCAAAATGTTCATCGTCGTCTCACTTACTAGTGTACTTTGTCTACTTACCTTTGACCCTTACTGTGTCAGAGGTATGTGGTCTAAAACCCTTTTTCTCACGGTCTGACCTGACCCTATCCCTATCCCTCGCTTAGATGTTCTGTGTTTTTTATTCTATTCTTTTATCGGACATATCCGCAGTACCTAAACTAGTTAACGAAACAACTCAGAGATCTAATAGCTGTACCCCTTTCTGATGTCGTTGGCTAAAATCCTTATTACGAGGATCGACGAGGGACAGACATGAAATCAATTTCACAATTCTGCGAATCCTCCAATGACATTACTCCTAAACACTTGACGCAAGATGCGAGAATGATATTCAAGCCATTTATCACGCTAACTGTAAAAAACACGGGATACAAGTATATGGTCTGTTTCCCGCGGCCCAGATCTTTGATTTATTATACAAAAATTATGAAAGATGCTCTAATTTTTAAAGATTATAAACTAAACATTTAAAAGTGTTGCAGCGGTTGTTATTGAGCGTACAAGCTTTCTCTTTTGGGGGTCCGTGATTTAGCAAATTATTTCATCAATCATAGTTTTTAGTAGGTATAATTTTGCCTTCTTTTGTAAGTATGGAGAGCTTGCTTAGGTACTCAAAGTGCATGATTTCAGACTATGACATGTTAGCGGAAATGCAAGACAATTAAGGAGTGTTGCAAACCGTGTAATTCTTGTTTAAAGGGTTCATGACATGAAAAAGGAATATCGTTGTCTGGCATCTTATATTGTCTATTTCCTATTCAGTGTTCCTCAGATCAACGATGAATTCTACACTTGTGGCGCCTTAGTCAGACTGAATGATCCTGGACTCAAACTTCAGTATCTTTTGTTCAGGAGTATTGACAGCTCTTTGTATCTCTGTTACAGACATTACATGTAGCTCAATGGTAATCAACTGGTAAGGAGACCAAGGCATGGTGACAACAGAAATCTGTCGGATCATTCTGATTTTTCGTGAATTATCTAAACACTGAATGCAATGTTTGTGTTTCAGATAGTATGTATCGCAATTTGGAAATTTTTTCATGTTAATACGAGTACTGTTAAAACATGGTTAGCACCTTTGAGTCTGTGCTCTGTCTAGATATAGGGGTTTTTTGATGGAATAGAAGGGATGCTATAGAAAAGGGAGCAGATATTTAACGTTGAAGATGAGTGAGTATGAATAAATTGTGAATTAAAAAAGGGCTTGCTTTAACTCCCAACGGTGGATGGCAACAATTTTTGTACATTAGAACAAAGTAAAAAGCTTTATTTGAAGATCAGCAGACTCATACATCAGAAGATTCAAATCCATCTGAAAGTGTAATTTCTCGCCAAATCAACACACCTACTGTTGTCTGACAGTTCCCTTTTTATGGTCTCTTTAGTCATGTTTTAAAGTAAATTGGTGGGATTGAGAGTTAACAACGCAGATCAGCACAACGTAGCTTTGCATCAAAAAAGTTGTATCAACCGTTTGCAAATAAAAAGCTAGTTATTATGAAGACAGTAAATTCCAAATGATGACGAAAAAGGAGGGTAAAGAAAGGATGTGGGTAAATCGACGACGAATGTGACTTTGAAACTAAACGATGTAAAGTTGTAACAATATGTTGGTGCAGAGTCTTACCAGAAGAGAGGTCGGAGAGCCCAATGATTCCGGCATTTTGCCGTGTATCGGTAGGTGACGATTCGCAAAAGTCACTGTTTCGCCATCGTTATGAATGAGTATACAGGTATAGGTAAAAAGGGAGATTTTAGCGACAAAGTTACCATCAAATTGTGTCTCAAGACAAGCTCTCAAGCACACGTTGGACGTTTACAGCTCCATACTTTCATAAAACGTTAGAAAAGTATAAAGAGTTGCAAAGGTACTGTTTGCAAAGGAATCACAGACTGCATACTACATTTATAAATTCCAATTAACATTGTAAATATTTTCCTTTTTCTTTGACTTTTACTTATGTCATTAGCAATTAAGTTTGACTGATAAACGAATCAAAACATCATAGAAAGAAAACGTCTTCCATCAGCAGCGTTAGGCTTGCTGGTCTCACCAGTGTGACAGTCAAAGGTATTGATAGTAGTAACAAGCCTCCAGGGGTTGTTCACACCTCAATGTCCATAGACAATTGATATATATGAAAAGTTATAAAATAATGCAAGGATATTTGTAGCCTGGAAGGATATTACAAGGAATTAAAAAATACCGAGATAATCATAATCACAGATACAATGAGTGCAAAATATATGCCTTAATCCAGATAAGACGGAGTGGTGATGGAAAGAAAGGAACATTCAGAAACATTTGGCAGAGAAGATAAAGTATTCATTTTTGGAATGACCTATTTTGCACTGAGTTTCAATAGAAAAACCAGCTTCCGTTGGAAGAGCAGTGGACGTCGTCAAATTTATTATATTTGGCATAGCAACTAGTACAATTCCAGCAAGGTCAATCCCTTTGACTAGGAGGATGCAAATTTGGCTTCAGTCGACCATCAGTCAAGACAGAAATTACTTGCTAATACTTTTGTTATCATGCAATACCCTTTTTATAATTCAGTGACGACATTAGAGCTGCTAATACCGTTCTGATCAATTTGGCAAGTCTGCTGTCTTCGACTTGAAATTTCTTTACTAAAACGTTTAGAAGCCTCTGATGAATGACGTTGGTAACATTCAAAAGATTATTACTTCTTTATATTGATTTATCCCTTTTATCTTTCCAATTACTTAATCATATACCTGTCAATATGCCTTTTGCTCCTTCTTACCGGCCATTGGAGTACCAACACATTCTCTGACATGTAGAATCTGTTTCCTCCTTTTCAATGTTTATATGGACCGTTTATTGAAGCACATGCGTGGAAGACAGCAGGGCCTTCGTAGGTCACTGCTAGAGCAAATCTCTATAATTTAACTTCGGTTATCGTTTGAAGAGTATTTCGATATTTTTAGTTAAAGTAAACTGTAATAATTATTACAATGAAATTCCAGATAAAATTTTGTCAAACCAAGACCATTTTCTTTTCCTGACTATAAATCTGGATTTATATAAATATACCCTCATTTAATTTAATCAAAGTCACTTTAAATGACGTCAATACGCAAAAAGAAACGAGGAGTAGCTATGACTAATGATAATGAAGCAAACGACACAAAGTACGCATTAGAGCTTTTGATTCGTATTAGCTTATACTTGATTTGGCAAAATGAAGATCCCATCGCATAATTCAAAACAAAAGCTGTTTTCTAGCGAAGTCGGATCACCCACAATGCTTTGTCTTAATTTCGGCCAATGTTGTCAAGTCAATTATGTGAGTACAAAGGAGGAACGTAAAACCTGGTGTTCATTAAATGGAAATCTCCATAATTGTTATGTCTACACTAGAAAATACTGTTGGTATCAACAGAAATAAACTGTTTTTGTTTTATGAACTCCTTAATTTGCACTGTGTCTCGATAACAGGGTAAAATTTTCTCAGGGACGTCTCATGACACGTATCAAAAGTAAGTGAGACGTGCCTTCATTGTCAAGTAACTCATAGTCGGAAAAATCAGTCACAATTGTCCTAATATTGCGAAACGTATTATGAATAGGCCTGCGTTATTTATAAAGGTCGTGGGTTCTGATTGGGCCTTGGCACAAATACAAAGGCTAAGGGGACAAGGACGGGAAGCAGGGAAAATTATCAAAACCAATTTCTATTACGGCAAACAATTTGCCTCATTCGGCATGGTTTTTGAAATTGGTTGAACCAACTTCTTATGTCGTTTGTCTCTCTTATCCCATATAGTGATCATCGTTTTTGTTATTGAAGTCAACACGGCCTTCCACAGCAATAGCACTCTCGTGATATGTTCTGTCATTATGGACTGTAGCTTTTGCTACAAATGGGGACTTAATTTGAATTCATTGACACGAATGCGTATTGTGATACATTTGCTCCATTGTTTTATCCTTCGTAACCCGAATATGACGTGGGTCACTGTGCATTTTTGTCAAGAAGTGAGGTAGACTGCAAAACACAGAAGAGAAAGTGGACTTTTCTACAACTGTCTCTACGTCATTGGACTATAGATACAATTGAAAGACGGCACCACAACTGTATAGTTAGTACATATCTAATCCTCGTCCTCCGCTTGACAACTGCAGGCTATTGTATAGACGCCACTATCAAGAGACAAAATGTCATGAAAGTCCTTCTACTAGCTACTAGGTCTTTGGCAATGGATAAACCTTTATTGTAGCAGTTAATAGTTTCAAAAACAGTTTTTGTTTTCAATTTAGGCTATGGTTTTGACCCTTGGAGACAAAAACCGTTTTGCTTTCACAGTTTAAAAGTGAACATAATATCAACTGATCATATATTAAGGTCTTTAATGAATAATGCTATTAAGAAAACCACTTATTTCTTTCCAGCAACTAAGATATCCAAATAGGTTTCTTGAAAACATGACTGAAAAGCGTTGTGAGATTTATTTGGCTGGTTTTATCAAAAAAATAGAGCCTAGTTGCAATTTGTATCCTTGCTTGTCGCCTTTGTTAATTAAAGCTCTGAAGGCAATATTTGATAGACAACATTATCAAAAGGAATTCCTACAAATTCAAACAGACCAAAAGACGGACATGTCTGTAAGACCGAAAACTTCGGGCACGGAATGATTTACGGTGAAATCCAATTTTGCAATATATATCAAGTGGACACCTTTGAACAAACCATTAATCGTTCACCTTGCGGCCAAGTTTTCCTCAAACGTAACTTTTCATAAGGTGGACGAAGAAACAAGTCAAAATCTATGGAGGAACAATTTTTTTAAGTAAGGAGATCAATTACTTACTCATTCCGGATACTTTTCGGGATTATCTCAACAGCCACAAGTGCTCAAATATATATTAGTCAAGGGTTGAGCATTCTCACAATAGCTGCACTAAGTGGGAGTCGACTTAATGAATACGTAAGCCAAAACACAAAATTAATCAAATTCTCGCTTGCCACCACTGGGTTTTGACTCATCATACCAAAGACTTGAAATGTATGTATATATAAACAAATCAAAACTCCGATTTTGCTTCTACAAGCTTGTTTTGTGAATTTTCAATCGCCAGGATTATATTTGTAGATAGATAGATAGATAGATAGATAGATAGATAGATAGATAGATAGATAGATAGATAGATAGATAGATAGATAG
>JANTCA010004613.1:0-10135 GCA_024741275.1 Chironex yamaguchii
GAGGAGTGTCAGACGAAAAAAAAGCTTTTAAGTATGATTTTAGCGCAATGTCGCAAATTTTCAAGGCGATTTTCAAGAATTACAATCGTTATATACTATCATACGCAATACGTGATACAGGGGAAACAGCAGGCTACACGTCCAAGAGCCGTCACCTACAAAGTGCCGATAAAACTTCATATATTCAATGGCAACACACATCTGAACATAACGTGCTAAGTAGTATACACAAAGGGAGTAAATAAGCTTCCTGTAATATCGGACATTTTTAAGATTAATCAAGCCTACACAAATGCTTTTGCATTCTGCTCGCCAACTAACTAACTAACTAACTAACTAACTAACTAACTAACTAACTAACTAAATAATTTAAAATGAAAAATAATGGTATTACCCATATCTAAACATTCAGATTTTCGTTCCAATTTGAACGGGTTTATGCTTCCTACAAATTACTGCGTTGTATTAGTCTCCATAGTCCATCCTAAAAGACTCGCCACAACTGACATTTCAATAGTAATAATTACTCCTACCCGAGAAATACTAAATTGCATCATTAATTGTCTAATTAACATCCAATGTATCACCAAATGATCCCCGAGAGTGGCGAAATAACAAAGAAAGAACAGGTGAAAAGCAAGGGATCTGTACAAAGAGTGGAGGAAGAATTGAAGAAGAATAAAGAAAAATGGACGAAGATCGGACCGAGGGTCGAATCAAGGCCAGCTAAATCAAAACGAGAAAGTTTCCCTTAAAAAGACCATTCCTGTCTGCTAAGATCTACCAAATGCAACAACTGTTAAATTAACCATAAAATGAGCAATGTAGAGCGGGGAGCTGGAAAGTCATCATTACGATGTTAAGATAACATTGAAGTGTTACCAGAAAAACGTCAAAATCAACCAAATGGAAATGCAAAGACAGAAAAATACAGATCCTGCATTTAAGAAATCACACGTGTTTACACGATCAGAACACTGTCATCAACAAATATTTCAATACTAGTGCAACAGTTTGTTTTCCTAGCAGTAATAAAACTTAATATTCAAGACTTTGTGATCTCGGTTCAACTACATTTAAGCCTTAAAATTCTTATAATTAGAGCTCGCTAGCAAACCCCAACTTACTTTTGTCTAGGTCAGATGACCCTAAAAAGTCGTTACCATTAGAAGGAAAAATGCAGTCCATAAAATGTGTTCGTCACAATATAAAAAGTGAAGTTTAAAAGGTTATTGCAATCCTTTCCAAGGCAAAGAGATGTCTTCCCCGGAGATTCCGACCATCGTGGTTTTTTACAATACAAATACATTTAACCAAGTCTCAAATAGGATGGGACTGATTGGTTAAATTGGATGGATGAATGGATGGATGGGATGGATGGATGGATCGATGGGATGGATGGATGGATCGATGGGATGGATGGATGGGTCGATGGGATGGATGGATGGATGGATCAATGGGATGGATGGATGGGTCGATGGGATGGATGGATGGATGGATCGATGGGATGGATGGATGGATCGATGGGCTGGATGGCTGGATCGATGGGATGGATCGATGGGATGGATCGATGGGATGGATGGATGGATCGATGGGATGGATGAATGGATCGATGGGATGGATGAATGGATCGATGGGATGGATGGATGGATCGATGGGATGGATGGATGAATCGATGGGATGGATGAATGAATCGATGGGATGGATGGATGAATCGATGGGATGGATGGATCGATGGGATGGATCGATGGGATGGATGGATGGATCGATGGGATGGATGAATCGATGGGATGGATGGATCGATGGGATGGATGGATCGATGGGATGGGTGGATCGATGGATGGATGGATCGATGGATGGAGGAATGAAGGGATGAATGGATGGATGAATGAGATGGATGACATGAATGAGATGGATGAGATGGATGAGATGGATGAGATGGATGGGAAGAGATGGATGGATGGTCTATGACATGCCATAAGTTAGAATACTGCCACATGTTTGACTTGAGTATACAAAATCCACAGGATTGCGGTTTTGATATTCGATTGTACTGCTAATGGAAGCCAAATTCTAGAGCATTGAAATCGGATGATACGGATGACGTGCAAGATGTTGTCAAAATTAACACAAGCCAGTTTAAAATATACGAAACAATAAAGGGCTCATCCCTGGACAAAAATGACCAAATCTACCACAAAGAACCATCAAAAGATACCAACAATATCTCAAATAAAAGTGCTGGTTGCCTTGTTACCTCGCTAAGAACAAGGTTCGCGTTTCAGCACCTGTCCGTCAGTTTGTCTGTGTGTTAGCAGCATAACTAATTTCAGACAAGACCAGACACGTCACCAATATTTAGTTTTTGGCGTAAATTGGAATCACATTTTGAATGCAGGAATTTTAGAGGGACTCTTCACCATTGTGAGATATGACATTTTTATACACTTAGCTTATATCTACAGCAAAAGGCAATATTAGAAGACAACAACTGCCACCAGAGCAAATTAGAAATTCTATGGACAGCCACCGAATTTTTTACCTTTACAGACCTACATCTAGAAGTTGTTGCATACTAAAAATTTCTATAACAAATTAGACATACTTGGGTGATATCATGCTTCGAAAAGTACGACTGGGTATTCCAAGTGATAGTCATTGGTGTTAAAAAGGAGGCGGATCCAGAGAGGCACACTGTCGCAAGTACAGAAAATACAAGTAACAGTATTATAGTAGTATTGCAAGTCACAAGCTTTATCTTGGTGTCTAAGGGTGAGGTGAGCATTCATGGCTAACGGTTCGAGATAAGATGTGGCATCTACCTTTACCATGGCAATAGTCTATGCTTGTTACGGCACAAGAAAGGTAACTTGGTGGGGTGCTGGGCTACTGGGGTTCTTATGTTGTGCGAGACCCCATAGCCTAGTAACTATTCGCGCTCTTCACATGATATTGTCAGGCCTAGTCTAAAGGTCGCACTTCTGCCCCTGCAAACTGCATTCAGACATACAAGTTTTCTGTGTGCAATATTCTCATCAGGCCGAAAATCAGGAGGTAGTGGCCTCTCGTTCAAAGATTTCCCTTCGAGTTCCGCCATTATCTGGTTCAATAAATAATCAAACGTACCTTGTGAAACGCGGAGCCTTTCTGGAATCTAGCATTACGATACTCGGTGCACACCATCCCCCACCAGCCTGTATTTCGCTGCAAACGGCGGGAACTCCGCTGACGTGGGATCGTCACGGTGGTCAGATTTGAAAAAAATATACCGTTTACAAAGCAGCCGAAATAATCTTTCCTCTCTGTTGAGCAAAAACGTCAATTAACTATACTGACGAACGCAGTAATAAAGTGAATTCAGGTTTCTTCTTTGCCTCTTTTCTCTTTTCGTTCTCACGCTTTTTTCCAATTAATTTTAAAGTATTGAAAAAGATGAGTTTTGAAGTCTCGAGTGTCGGCGCCATTTTTTGCAACTTGATGGTGTATTCTACGAATGCGCTGTTGCTTGAAAATAATTCACTGCTAACATCCGGATCACAGCTTTGATCAATTTAATTCGACACGGCAGAAAAGCGACCTTTAAAGCCAATCGCACTACTGCCGTCTTATGCGACTAGCCTGGTGAGCTACTGTCGCGTTTGATTATTTAATACGGCCGGGGATTTAAAGGTCGCATTTAATTATTTAATACGGCCGGGGATTTAAAGGTCGCATTTAATTATTTAATACGGCCGTGGATTTAAAGGTCGCATTTGTGTCGCATTTAATTGACACTCAGTGCTTTTTGTGCTGTATAACTTAATTCGACGCTGCAGAAATGCGACCTTTAATATAGGCCTCAGTATTTGCAAAAGAGGACAAGATAATTTCATTACCATGACCTCATTACACAGAAGAGCAATGGGGGCCCAATTTTTAAGAAAGTTCTTTCCTAACCTTGCCGCTAAGTTAGCTACCTTACATAACGAGTACGTTACGAAAAAGGTATGATCCTCCACTAACTAAGAAAGGCCCATGAAAATCAAATCGTACAGCAATGCGATTGACCTTACAAGAAACATCTTACACCAACCGATAAACATGTCCTTAAGCAATTAAGACATTACAGACCCAACAAATGAGTGGATTTTATGCAACAACCACCTTCCTAAAGCCTTCTAAACTTGCTAATGTTGATACCTAACGTCAAAGATTTCATACTAAGTCTACAACACACTTGCTTATGATTTGTAAATTAATAAAATTAAGGGCACCAGCATACAGTCTGTACAGTTTAGACACACTTTGTAATGCTACTGAGAGTTTATCTATCTTGCAATCATGCCTAGCTGAATAAGTTGACTAGATAATAACAACATACTACTAAAGCTTCCTGCTTACTTGGAGAACAAGTCTGATACCATGACACTTTTCTTGTTGGGTAATCATCGGTGGAAACACTTTACGTTTTAGGTCATTGCAACCATTGATGTATACCACGACGGCAGTAATGATGTGAACAAACGGAAAACTGACCCTCTCTCTCAGTGCGTGCTACATTCATAAATTCCAGTGAGACTCCCACACCCATAATGCTGCCTAGGTGATGCTTAGCTTAGTGAATATTTCTAGTTCGAATTTACAGCTTTAAGCATTATGGTCTTAGAGCATATGTACACACATTAGAAGACAAAGCATTTTCTAAATCCTGTACCTATATCTCATGTGATCTGCTGTACCAGCTAATAGACATACTTACAAATACAAACCACATCTGAGTATCACATCTAACATGGCAAAAGGTAGAAGCCGAAAGAACACGAGGATAGGGTTCATGAAAAAAGTGAGAACGGCGGCAAATGACAGAGACTGGTGGAGGGTGCACGTAGAGGCCTGATGTGCCACATGGTGACAAGTAACAATCACATCTAACATAAATATTCCACACAAAATGCGACTTACGTTCCGTTGTATACTGGTGTAGTAGCTACACTCATCATCTCTCTGCTATCTACAAGAAAAAGACAGTAAAAAATGAGTCTAAACTACAAAATAAATAAACTGACACTCCTAAAATTGCAACAATATGAACTAGTTCTATCAAAAGGAAAGAGAACAAGATATTCATCATCAAGACAGATTCAAAAATCTGCAGAGTACACTGTCCCAAAGCAACGACAATGGGAATGATAAGCTAAGTTTCGACTTGATTTCAAATGGATTTTTATAAATTTCATTTTTAGCTGATAAATTCTCCACTGATCTTCCAGGATAAGTATAACACCTTTCTGCCCAGGATTATAGCAGTAATGGGTGAGAATTGTTTGTGGATATGCCACCAGAGGGGACTGGGGTTTTGGGGTGTACTGAGCCCCAAAATGGGTTTCTGGACAAAGCCATGGGAGCTTGTAGTTTTAGGCATACTTAGAGCTTAAAATGGCCTAAATCAATCCCCAAATACTGCAGAAACAAAAGTGAAAACAACCCTGTGAACGGCAGGAACATTCTTTTCTGGGCAGTTAATGAGTGCTGGGTGGTACTACCCACTGTGGCCAGAATCCTGACATAATATACAAATCTTTTGGCTCTACAAATTTTTTAACAAGCAACATTTGATGACATTATAAAGAATGACAAAGAATTATAAAGGCCCTGGCATTGGACAGGACCCAGTGACGATGAGTCGTGAAGATGGGGAATCCTCCTGCTGGTGGTCAATGACTTGCAGAGCATATGAACTAGGTTCAGCTAGTTTCAAAATAGTGGTGGGCACAAGGAGGTGAGGGGCAATCCCGCAATAACTTCCGAGTAAAATTTTACAATGCATTCTAAGAATGCACAAAAGCCAGAATAATAGCTTATCATATCTGGTTTTTCAACGACTTTCTGTACTATTTAAAGCCAACAATTTATGAATTTAGGTCTTAAGGAAAACACAATAGATTATGTGAGCATATCAAGATTAACAGAATATAAAGAAAAGGGGGAACCTATTTGTTTTCTTGAGGAACAGACTTGAACAGAAACATTTCTTTCGTTCTGCTGAAAACAGTGCTTCTAAATCTAGATATCTAAAAAGATCTTCAATTTTGAGAGAATCATAAAGTTACTAGCTCCTGAAGAATTCAAGGAATTTCAAGCTAATGACAAAATAAAGTTCGTTGCACTGAACGGTTTTTGCAAAACACTCATTAGATGTAGATAAAGGTTGAAGTTAAACGGCTTTCCATATTAGATCACTCAAATGCAAGCTTGAGTGTCTGTCTTTCAACCGCAACAGATCCTTCAAAGGTCTATACCAGAGGTAAACTAGCATAATTATTAAAGTAAGTTTCTTCTCTAAGGATCCAAAGAATCCATTGCTGCCAGTACTATCAAGTTGGTGCCAGAAAAAATCTGTTTAAGTCATTTAAGATGAGTCAACAGTCACATATCTTGCAGTGTTGATGGAAGTCCCTTTAACTCATCATTTTTTAAACAAATTTCCTGTCCTGTCTAGTGGGTCTACATGGAAAAGAGATATGCCTACAGAATTACATAGGTCTTCCTGCTGTCTTCAATAAATTTATTTCAAGCTCTTTCAGCAGCTCTCTAACAGCAAACATTTCCCCTGATAGCCTTGTCTATCTATATCCATCTCTTAGATTGTTTTTCTCTGACCTTGTACAAGAGGAATTACTCAGTGCAGGAAGCATAGTGAAATGATAAATTGTCCTGACAGAAGTTTGCGGTACACACAAAATGCTAGAACTAATTGATAGGAGCTGGAATCAGCAATCTCCTTTAAGCCTCAAAGCACTTCTCTCAATACTTAAACTATCATATCTAAACTTTCACATTTGCATGCCAGTCATACCTTTGTGAGTGAAACAGCTGCCCAGAAAGGTCCATTTGGATACAACATATACAACATGTTTTGGCTTTCTTGAAAAATTTCCAGGTTTTTTGCAATTTTGAGAACTTTTCCATCTGTTTTGTAGGCATTGATTTTGCTGCCATGTGAATAGTATTACTAACAATTTTAACAATCTTTTTGTGGTACAAAATCTCCTTGAAAATTTGTGACATTGCGCTAAAAAGATACTTAAAAGCTTTATTCCTCTGACACTCTTCAAAGTAGGAATCATCAGAAGGAAAGTATGCATATATGGCACCTTCTCATATGAAACAAGTATCAAAACTAGCTAATCATAAATAAGAAAGGAGAAAGAAACAAAGAAAAATGAAGAAACAAAACATTATTGGAAGAGTCCAGGTGAAAAACACGAAGTCTTTCTGCCTACAGAGTACTGGTTTTCTTGTTTTAATGTGGATAGATTCCAATACAGGTAGATGAAAGGGTGATCTAGCTGTACTAATTATCCAAAAATTTGCATTTTCAACTTTCTAGTAGATGTTGACTTATGGCAGAATCGCATGTTCTGGCTGCCATTTTTGCTTTGTAAGCGCAAGATGGTTGTTCTCTAAGAGGAATTGATGCTTGACATACACTGGCTGGAACATGGTGTTTGATCCTGTCACCCAATCTTTGAGAAGTCTGCCCTACATACTAAACTTCACATAGGCACATAAATTCATATACTGCTAAACCTTTTTGTGTGGTTGGTACAAAATCCTTATGAATGGATGGCAAGATCTTCCTTGTCGCAAAAACATTTCTAAGACCAATAACAGAAAACACTAAACTACAGCTTTTGTAATTTGTGTTTCTGTGCAGATAGAAACAATGCCTATCCATGGAAGTTTTCGGTATACAGGACATTTTTGAGGCCCAAAAGTTTTTTCCGTCAAAAAACCAGTGATCCTTTCCTGAAAAATTTTGAAAGCAGGTACCCAGAGGATATTGCCTCTAGTTTTGCATGTAATATAAGATCAGTCAATGCTTTAACCTCCAATGAATCACTTATCGAGAACTTTGCACTTTTGAGGGAAAACTGTCACAACCTAAAAAGATATGTTGGCTTTACACAGCATTTTTCAACCAGATGACTATTTCCACAGGGACATACCATGCAGTATTGACAATATTCAGCAGCTCATTAGGTCATGGTTATTAATGTTATTTATTCTTCTTCTCTATGAGTGTTTCTGCAATAAAACTAGTATTTATATATCATAGATAATTTCATCACAACACCTCTTCACTCGTTTTGAAAGACTGCTAGACACACCTTACCAAGCCATATGAGACCAAGTATTACATAATAGCACAAACCTCTTCAAATTCATCATGTTATTTTCACTTTAAAGGACAAAATATCATTAAATTAAACTCATGAGCAGGATATCTAATAACTACACTATGCTATTGACATGAAAAGACATGCTACACATGCATTTGGATGCGTACAGACCAGACCTATCAGACTTTTTCTCTTTTGTAGACATATATATATTTGTTGTTTGTTTCAGTAGTTCCTCTATATCTGTACCAATCCAGATACAATGGTTAACTACTGCCAGATCACTAGACCTGCCAGAGAAAATTGTCCTTCACAAGCAATGTCAATACTATTCATTTCGAGATAATGACTGACAATTCATGTGATTATCTCACTTCTTATGTCTGTTGCCATATTCTACTTTCTCAAGAAAATCTTCTTTGCCTAATCTACTAACTTTACCTTTTCTTTTATAAGTCTAACCCCATATTAAGGTGAGAAGACAAATCTGTTACACATTTATCCCTACAAAATTTATTGACATGGTGATTCGTTTGCTCTTCAGGGATGTGAGAAAATGTGAGAAATACTGCAGAATGGAGGTCTGTATCACATCAGCTTTCGATATCCATTTACCCTGGTACTACCTTTCAGACATGGAATACACAAAATGACTGTCTCCGGCAAATTACCAAGAAACAATTTTGTTGGCTTTTGAAGGAAATGTGTGATTTAAAGCTCGAGAAATGTCCTAAATAGGGTGCAAAAGACTAAATTATTAGAAGATAAATTGTAAGCAGGACAACCTCCTGTTCCTTTTCACATTCATGCCTGCTGGAGTGCCATATAATTTCCCAGGCTTTTTTGTTTGATGCGGGTGATTGCCCTCGCCAAATGATTTACGAGGGCTCTTGACCACCCTCGCAAAAACGTCTTTCCCATTTTGTTTATTTAGTTCTAAACTACCTGATTTATAGCCATCCGTTTTAGACAGACAGAAGCAATAAAGATAACGGCCTGTCACCAAAAAAGGCTTCCACAAAACTTTTTTGACACTTTTTTCATCAAAGTGGACAGTTTCAATAATCGAATTTCTGTCATGAATCCAAAAGGAAATCAGGTCGAACTATAATCCTTCATGAAGTATGAAAAATTCTTTGAGGGGTGATCACCCTCCTAAGCTTATCACCATGCGATTTACTGCCCTGGTGACAATTTCCATACGAAAAGGCCTGAATTCCCAATAATGTTGTGCCATGAGGCTAGTATATCACAAATAAAATATGTACACAATTTTGTAGCTTTAATACTCTTTTGGAGAAAAGACCTATTAGGCCTTAATTAGCAACAAAATCAGAGGTAGGTAGTGCATAAGTCAGTCAAAAAATGTTAATTAGCAACCTTTGCTCTGCAGTTTCATTTTAGCAGTAGGAAATTTTGATTAGCAAGTTTTAAAATCAAAACAAAAGATTGTTTACATGAAAAAGCCATGTTTTATATGGGCCTTGGCCTTTGAACACTTTTGTATCACAATTTTTGCAACTGGATTAGAATAATACATCACACCAGAAATCACCCATTTTGAGCCCTCGACACACAGGTGTTTTCTTCATGAAGTAAAGTTTAACTAAATGACCTTTAACAAGACCAATTTGCTTGGAATTTTAAAAAATCATTTAAGACAATAAGCTTTATCAACCCAAAATTCATTTCCTAAACCACTTGATAAGCATAACCATTGAGCTCCAAGTCACCATATCAAACTGTAAAAGTAACATGAAGAATGAGAATATCATGTTTGTTCATGAACATTTCCTTTTAAAAAGAACTGAATGTTTGCTATAAAAATATGCTAGGATTAATACAACTCAGCTTAGCAATTTTAAGTTCACAATGCAGTACCTAAGAGATTAATGGGATCACTATAGCAGATCCTGCAGTATAACAATACCACACTATCATCAACACATCACAGTCCAATGGGTTATTCTCTG
>JANTCA010004614.1:0-10135 GCA_024741275.1 Chironex yamaguchii
AACGTACAAGTAAAATACAGGCGAAAGTACAAGAAAAATACTGGCGAAAAAACAAGAAAAACACAGGCAAAAGTACATGTAAAATACAGGCAAAAGTACAAGTAAAATACAGGCAAAAGTACAAGAAAAACACAGGCAAACGTACAAGTAAAATACAGGCAAAAGTACAAGAAAAACACAGACAAAAGTACAACGAAAAGTACAAACAACAACCACAATTACGGCCAAAAACACAAGAAAATACAGGCAAAAATATAGGGGCAATAAAATAAAAATTACCCCACAATTACAAGCAAAAATATAAGGAAGGTGTTTCAAGCAAACGTCCAATAACTTTCTAATAAAGGTCCGCAAATATAAGTCATGTAAAAAATAAAAAGGCTTCTTTTCCGTGTTCGGACGAGGTTTTTACTATCAAATACAAAATTCTTTAGGCTTGACATAGTGTTTCTGCTTTAAGTTCGAAAATCGTAAAACTGTCTTTGCGGTCACTAAAACTGCTACTTGCGCGCAATTTCGTTCCATGGTTGGGACTTAATTTCGAGACCACTGCAAGTTGATCAGAGCAGCGCCTACTTGATACACTCTGACGTCTTTTTGATTTCAACATAGTGAGAAGCTCTTTTACTCCCTTATTATGGTAAAAATAAATTATGGAACTGACGGATGATCCAATCTCATAAACCAACATGACAATGAGAGTGAAAAAATGATTGTTCAGCTCAAATGGAATGAGAACAAGAATAAGTACTATGTCTGGAAGTACTGTAAAAACTAAGTACGTCACCATGATTAGAACATTCGCCTTGGCAACACGCCTTTCTCGACACTCCATTTTGACACTGCTGACGGAATTTCGTCGACTGTTATGAGAAAACGCGGACCCACTTTGCTTGACACGTTTTAATGTGATAAAACCTGTAACGCTTACAAGGATAAAGAAAGGTATTTGCAGACCGATATAGGAATAGTTAATGACAGCGGAAACAGTTCGTTGCCCTATAACAGCCGCATATTCTAAAACTCCAGTGACTGACATTGTCATTAACCATATTAGCACTAAAACCCTTGAATATGGATTATAAGTAATCGAGGAAAAGCTAATGAGATTTTTAAACGCAATTAATCGATCAATTGTTATTAAGTACATCGATAACAAACATCCCCAGCTAGCACCCCATTGTAAGGCATTTGTTACATTGGAAGCGAGGCTATTTCCAACCGCATAGGCACACAGATACAATATATCAGATGCAGCCAGTAGGAGCTCAGAAATGAAGTATTGAGCAAGAGAAATGTAAGGTCTTGTTGGAAATGGATACATCAAATACAGTGCTATGGTATTAAGTACCACACTTGAAATAATTGCACCAAATAGCAGAGGGTAGAGAACTGTCTCTACCACATTCATCTTGATTACTCGACTTGTGTTTGAAGCACTGCTAATCTGTGCTATGGTGATTGTGCTTAAGTCAAAGTTTTGCCAACTAGAAAGTGTAATGGTGAAATTTGTTTTTGTATTCGTCAAAGCAAGTAGGGCATGAATTACGGAGATACAGTTTGAATTTGCTTAGTTTGTTTATAATGCACTTCTTTCCGTTAGTTCATTTCTAGCTCAACCATAATTCCATCGAGTACATGATTGAAGTCCGTCCCAATTCAAGAAATATCCTGTTTATGCTGCTCCTTTTCAAAGAAAATCGTAGTTGCTGATACGTCCGGTCTAAAAGGTTACTTGGTATGTGCAAACGCAGAAATATATCTTGCCATGGCAAAACCATCAATTCCTCATTTGATTGAAAATCGTCGATTTCTATACCCTAAGCATTAAAGGATTGCAAAATCAAATCCAGGTACTCCAATGCACACTATCATTACCTCTACATCTTGGTAACCAACTTAAATTAAAATATTAGTTTATCATTTGTCGATTTTCAAGAACTAACAAAGTTGTAAACTGTAACAAAGTAAACTGTATCATCAATATATAAAGTTCTACATCAAAACAAAACTTTTCATGACGATATCTTGGAAGCAAAGCATACCTTACTATTGTTTCTTGTAATCTTAAGGTCGTCTAGCTGGACTCTTTACAGGCGCTGTTCAAAGTTGTCTAGGAGTTGCGTGTCTTGGTTGCAAACAAACCCAGTTATGCTCAAATAAATTCAGAGTTGGCAAAATTCTTGCTGTATGAATACAATTTGACGTAATCTGGACAAAAAAGCCCTTTTTTGATCACATTTTCCGCTGTTAGAAACACAACCTTTATCACAAGTTTACATATTAGACAATGTGTTAATTAAACTGTCTTCCTCTTGCTGACATGGACCATCTGACATGTAAAGTGCAGGCCCAAAGAGCAAGCTTGCTTAATTTTAACAGTTACTTAACTATCGAAACAAGTTGATCCAAAATCTCGATTTTACTCAAAGATAAACATGAAATGACAGGTAGATGGGCGTTGAAAACTAAAAATACTTTTTATAACCAAGTTTACATTTCCAAAATTAGACTTCATCCTGATGTTCAAGATGGTTAGAAACAGAACATGTCATAACCTTTGTGTTTTCTAAGAGTACACGATATGGAAGGTAGAAATTTAAGTTACCTTTTTAAATCTCTTCAGGGAATGTTGGTCATTCATCAAATTAAAGCGGGCCAGTAGCTTTTCTATACCGGTTTACAAGGCCACTCGAGAGATGAAGTCCCATAGTCCAAATTGTAGTAAAAAAGACCTATGTGCCATGACGCTGACATTGTCTTACGTCAAGGACAATGACCAATAATTTGTCTTAAGTTGTTAAGTTCCATTGATACCAAACCCTGGAGTCACCTTACTTCAAATTAGTTCTGCAGGCCCTAATGTGCAGTATAAAACGCAGGTTACCTCTGCGGACAATGATCGTATGAGTGATTGTAAATGTGCCTGTGAAGGCGTCTAAGAGGCACGGTTGCTAGCCATGTGAATAGACAGGTATCTTCGATATCGAGTGGCCGGCAGTTATAAGGTAACCTTACCTGCTCCTGTTTTAGCTACTGGGGCAGTCTAGAATCTTACAACTTACAACAATGCTTTGGCTCTGGCACTCTCAGTAGGTCCTTGACGACCATGTGCCACGGATCAACCTATACCATGTGAGGGAAATTGGGTATGCTGAAACTGTTAAGAAGCCTTCGGGTGGCTGAGCTAGCATGGTACCGCAAAAAATCGCGGTTGAGGACATGAGTTTGTTGTTTAAGCAAAGTTTCGCACTGCTTTAGTTACATGCGTTCAAGATATGTAAATTAGTTCTGCACATGCTAACGTGCAGCAAGAAGTGCAGATGGGCTCTGCAGACAATACTTAGATGTGCAGGCGTCTAAGAATTCCCAGCCACGTAAATAGACAGGTATTCTCGATATCAATTGACTAGCCATTATTTACTGGTGGCAGCTGAGAAATCACCACTACGTGACTTTGCTGCTATAACTCATCCGAAAAAGAGCGATTTGTCTGTGAATTTTCCAGCTAGACATAACATTCTAGAACCTCGAAGATCTGCTGTAAGTTTGTCTTTTTCACCTAGCCTCATAAAAAGTAGGAAGAGAAATGCAGGATGGATGTGTCTGTAACGAATTGATATAACTAATATACTAGACAATTACAGGCACACACAAAGTACCAACATTGATGCTAATAACACATTTCTGCGAGATGAGAGGAGACAATTTTAGTCAATGTGATACTGCAATGTCCTTGCAGGCATTTATGGATTCTCTAATAAATGCATCAAATTAATATTACACATATTTATGAATCACGCGGTAGTACTGAAATCAGCTAACTGCAGGCTTAGGATTTTAGTCGATTTCTGAGAAGTGAAATTGGCGAAGCTTTCAGTGTTTTGACTGCAATAAAATGCTACAACATTTGTGCTCAATATTGTCATAGCCGAAACTTGGCAAAGGGGATAAGCTCAAGTCGAAAAATGACCCTGTCGGCAAGCGTCTACAATAGCCTGTGGCAGCTGGAGACGGCGGATGCACGAATTGTCTAATCCACCTTGCAGCTTCCTGGCGGGATTCAGAGTCGTGGAGCAGAAAGAACATGCAAGCCGCTTTCTGATCGGGTTCTTAGGCACCTTTGGTGCTTAAGATTTATCTTTCCCTGAGCCAAAGATCACCTTACCTGGTCACGTGATTTTAGACAGTATAGACCTTAATTTTATCAAATGAAATGCGATTAAAAATTCTAGTAATTTACTTATAGCGAGTTGTATCTAGATCTTAAATTCAAGTAACGTTTACTCAGTACGAAATCGGTAATATTCATCTCTCGTAATCTGGCTGGCTGCAACCATAACGTTCGTAACTCACATATGATGCATTTACACAAAAATCCACTTGCACAATTTTAGACGTACAGAGCGGCGCCTACCTAAGTTTTATTAACACTTGCATCACAAAGCTTTGCAAGCATAGTTCTGGCCCACTGGTATCATTGTGTCGCATAATTTCCCACTTAAATGTGCTAGGCAGGGTAGTACTTAAAATCCACCTTTTAAGTCTATGATATGACTCAGTAGTGGATTGAACCCAAGTCCTTTTGACTGCCAAGCAAGCACTCCTTTACTAAATTATGCTGGGGGTTATGGCAAATTACGAAGGTTGCACACTATATGCTTCTGTACAGGAATGACAACTTGTTGAGTTAAGAGCACAAGATGAGACACAGTACGCTACATGAAACAGACAAGCAGTTACATCTTATCATTTAACAAGTATCATACATGAAATTTACAGGATCACAAGCGACTAAAACCTAAAATTCATGGCAGTTTTAAGGTCATCGTGGTCTGAGAAACAGCATTGTAAATGAGACAGTTATCAACGGGGACAAATTGTTTGGTTATTAGCTTAATCACCTCATGAGCGATAATACCTGCAAATAAAAAGAGACGACGAGTGACAGAAATGCTTAACAATACACGTGCGTGTGTCTGTTTGCGTGTGTGTGAGTATGTATGTTAGTACTGATCAGATAGACGTGCTCATGGTAAACACTAACAAGGCATAAACGACGCACCTTAACAGAAAAGGAGGACGTGGAAATGTGCTTGCAGTGCTGTTTGAGAAAGAACTTTTGAAAAGCGTACAGTATACAGACAACGCCCTGTGTATATAAAGTAAGGCAACTGTACTAATTATGGACTTAAAGAATCGAGTAAAGAATATGTTAAAAAACCCTTCATTGTTCTTTTGCAGATAAGCGCCTTGTCGACAGGGGTTTTTTCCAAGGTGTATAAAACAGGGGGCGCTAATTCCAAGTAAAACAGGATTTCTAGCTGCGATAAAAACACACGTATAAAATTATCGGTTCTAACGTGCCAAATTGCACCAAGCGTAGGTCCTCCAATAAGCACCCGCTTAACATCAAAAGTAAACAAAGCTCATTTTCCTCCCAACATAATTTAAAATACAGGACGGCGCCAATATCTATTTCCATGGCTCTTGAGCCACAGGGCTGTACAAAAGCAGTGAATAACAAAGTAAGAGATTAGGTAGCTAGTAGCATTGTGTTGTCAACTTCCATGTTGAGTACAGGCAAGTAGCAACTAGTAGTTTTGGTTTTTGGTATGACAAGGTCCGGGTACTAAATCCACCACCTTCCGTTTCCAAAGCGAGTACTCTACCACTAAACTTCCGTTAGAGTAAATTCACCCAGTCACAAACTGCGTAATTCGACAATTTACAGTACAGCTGTGTGATGTGAAACTTAGCGCCCGAACACATAAGGACAGCCCTCAACACCTGGATAAAATAACTGACTTTTGACCACAATTTTGAAGTTGTCAGAAAATCAGCAATATTTCTAAGGAAGCATAAAAACAGCATCATTCAATTAAAAAGTCTTGATTACAAACAAAATTCTTACCTCCCATGGTAGATGAGACGGTATGAAACTCTGCACAGTTACAACGGAAACTAATAAAAAAGAATTAATGATCATTAGATCAAATTAAAGTCTGATGTAGTTATTCGTTTACTAATTTCTGGGCATTTACCCATCAAAAGAATACCAAAAATAGCGACACTTTCCCCGACCGGTTGCAGTGGGGTAGAATTTTGGTCCAGGCAACGTAACGTGTGAGTATTTCAAACGGGAACCAACAAGTTTCAGCTCTGAAATACGCTGTGCTGAATTTTATGGACGCCTAAAGTGGTAACGGCGAAACGATTTTCAAATGACATGATGCACTCAGATGTTTCTGAAGGCATTGCCGTTGCCAGCCGAAGCTTATCTAGGCTACCCAACCAATATCACTTTACATGGTGAAGATTGCTATGATTGTATTACTTACATTTCATCCACAAATGAAAACGAATCAACGACCGTAACGCCCAACTCGTTCGATATATCTTGGACAATATTCTAAAAGGAAAACAAATACCCAGATTGTTAAAAAAATCCAATGATACGTTGTCGAATGGTAACGGAAAAAATTATTACAGTAGACACCCAGTTATTCGAACCTTCAACGAAAGTTGAAAATTTGTCCGAATAACCGGGCGTTCGAATAACTGGGATTTAGTTAGCTAGAGATAAGCGAATTTTGCCCTCAGTGGCTACGGATATAAACTGATCAATAATTTAACCCCAAGATGTTTACTGGAAGTAACGCTTCAAAACTTGGCGGCACTCTGGTTGTCCCCAACATTCAGTACCCGACATTGAGAAGCTTTGACACCTCCCCAGTATTGTTTTTGACAAAAGTACTCAACTTTATACCAGAATTATGGAACTGTGCATCAGTATACGTTTTTAAGCGAGAACGTTGGAGGCTGAGAGACCTCTCGGTCCTTAGTCAAACATATTGACAAGTTTCAGTTGTTATCAATGCTCTAACAGGGGCACGATAATTGGCAATAAAGCTGCTTTGTCAAAAAAAATCCCTTGCAAATTAAATTTCAGCGAGAACTGTAAAATGGCTAAGCTTTTACAAGAGATTATTTGTACATATTGTTATTAAAGAGAAAATACAATGTTTTAATCTCATATTTTCTACTACGGCAATCGAAAAATTTCGAATAACTGAGGGGTTTTTGAGCGAAAAATAACTTCGAATAAACGAAATTTCGAATAAATGGTGAAAGAAAGGCAGGGTGAAGACAAGGCAGGGTGAAGACAAGGCAGGGTGGAGGCAAGGCAGGGTGGAGGCAAGGCAGGGTGAAGACAAGGCAGGGTGGAGGCAAGGCAGGGTGAAGACAAGGCAGGGTGGAGGCAAGGCAGGGTGGAGGCAAGGGACAGTGTTGGGATGGCATGTTGAAGAGAAGGGAAAGGCAGGGTGGAAGAAAGGTACTGTGCATGCAAGGTAAGGAAATTGATAAGTTTGATTCAAAGCCGGCGAACAAGACTACATTGAACGCTTTTACGCAATACTAATGTTGGCCTCCATAAATCATTCCTACCTTAAATCGCTCACAATCCTCACTTGATGTTCCAAACTTGTTTGCTAGCATAAAAAACAAGAACCATATTAGTAATTTTCACTTTCAACTTTACTACACCTAAGTTGCATAAAGATTTTCCTCAAACAGAAACAAAATCATTAAGAATCAACATACAATCGATTAATTAAAGTAATCAATACGACTCCTTCAACCGAGTGATTCCAAGCGCGACCAAGTAGTTTCAACTGGGATATCTCGAAAGAACTGCCTTACAAGTCGCATACACTGCTTATATGAAATGCAGGTACCATAGCTAACTAATCTGTCCTAAATCAGAAGTATTTTACTATGTTTTAAGATTTGTCTACATTGTGTCTGTGGTGTACAAGACACTTTTCTTCCTTGTTGGATTTTGGCTTTTAAACATTAAAGCTGTATTTCACACAGCCCCACAGTTATTTCAGCCATGTATGTTTTCATAAAAGCAGCTTGCTGTATAGAAAAGGAATTAAGGTAAGACTATGACCACCAGGGCATCGACCTCGGGTCTCACGGCTACAGATCTGATGCCTTTACTCCTTCTCAGCTAAAAAGATCAAACAGGTCGAAAGAATATTCGTCATATAACATCATTCAGTTGCGTGTCTCTCCATTGTCGGACGAGTTTACAAGCGGTAGGTGTTTTGTGCCTACAAGGTGTCCATTTATCAACCCTGAAATCCTCTGCCCACTGAAAGTAGGCGAAATAAATGGGGCATATAAATTCCTTTTAATCACATGGTCTTCTAAAACTTTAACGTCAAGTTGTCACATAAAAAGGTCTGTATGAAAAAGATTGGGTGACTAGAGTGTAACTGCTCAAGAAAACAAATCTTCCATGCTTACCAAATAAGTTGCGGTAAGGTGAGAGTTTAACTCATCAAAATGTTTTGAACAGTGTAAACAAAAACATGATGACAAATTGTATTGCCCAAATGAATCTGGCTCAATGCTGTTACTCCTTATCCGATCATTATTCTATAATGCGGCAGACCTTTTATACCACTGTCTGCCTAACTTCCTGCATTTTGAGCTGGTTCATTCTACATACGCCATAGATAAGGATGCGTATGGGCCCCTGAATAAAAGGGAGTGCAAACCAAATCCGAAAAGGACAGTAAACCGAAGAAAATTTAGATTTTTCACGTCTGTTGAGGTTGCCAAGTTTGAATTTTTGTTCCAACCTAGAACATTATCCTTGGAAATACTCTCTAGTTTTGATTTTTCACCTCAGGTAGAACTTTAATGGGGTGTACTTGCACCCCGTGCACACTTGTATCCTGTACCAATGACCGTGCGGCATAGGTCATGGGAGTACATGTGTAAATATCTATTGAGATGTGCCAAGTTTGAATTTTTGTTCCAACCGAGAACATTTTCCTTGGAAATACTCTCTAGTTTGGAATAAATTGATGCTCTTTTGTAGCGCTGGAAGCACGACCAGTAATGACGTTTGTGTCAAAACAGCTGGGATCCGGCAAAACGCCCAATTGCTAGGAAAACTCTTTACACGGCTAAAAATAGGTCAAGATTAGCTTTTCATTGTGCATTTTGCAAGACTATTCAGTATAGACCAAGTTGATGCAAATATTAAGTTGATATAACAAATACAAAGTTGGTCCAATAGACAAGAAAAACCCATCTAGTGTACATCAAAAAAAGTCAGTTTGCGAACGCCTTCTAATCAAGATAGATATCTAAAGATTTCCAGCAACCTAGCTACACTTTGTAATTTATCCCCAACCTATGCTCAATAACTTACTAAGTCCTCGAAACCCGCGTGTGTGACAGCACTCTTATGTGCTCTACTGTGTTGTTTAAAGTGAATTCCGTGTTTGTGATGGTTGCTATGGTACGACGTCACACTGTGCCAGCGTACAGAAAAGGCCTCGGATTTTAGTCATGAGATCCTTTCATGGTCCCAATCATAATTTTACTTCAATAAAATGTGATTTGCCTTAGACAGCTCATCTCGGCTAAAGCAGACAATTAACGACCAGAACATAAAAACAACGAATGCAACAACGAATGCACAGGATAGTCCCAAGAAATTGCAAAAATATCTGGCCTAGATCGCCCAACTAAGAAATTGGAGGGAGATCAGTACTTTCAGCCAGAAATAATACTATAGTGTCAACAGTTTTCCATAAACATTCGCTTTACGTCGGCGACTTATACACTTTTTATATGGAAACGCTTTACAAGGCATCTACATGCAGAGGATCCAAAAATTGAAAGAACTTATACTACTAAACACATATTCCCTAAGGAACTTTTCAAAACTTAAGAATTTTATCACCGCGAGTAAGTGAGAATCACACATACGTGGCCGCCATTTATAGTCACAGTCAAATCACTTACCTGTGCACTTTAGCAGTCACATCACACATCTGTGCAATTGTTGACATATATACATATATCTATACATACATAACATACATACATACATACATACATACACACACACACACACATACATACATACATACATACATACATACATGCATACATAACATACATACGTACATACATACACACACACATACATACATACATACATACATACATACATAGGTACATGCATACGTACATACATACACACATACATACATACATACATACACACACATACATACACACACATACATACATACATACATACATA
>JANTCA010004615.1:0-10135 GCA_024741275.1 Chironex yamaguchii
TGATATGGTTGGGTCTAATTTAGTCTGATCTAGTGTGTTGTGTTGTAGTCTGCTACAGTGTAGTTTAGTGTAGTGTAGTGCCGTGTAGTGTAGTGTAGTGCAGTTTAGTGCAGTTTAGTGCAGTGAAGTGAAGTGAAGTGTAGTGTAGTGTAGTGCAGTGCAGTGTAGTGCAGTGCAGTGTAGTACAGTGCAGTGCAGTGCAGTGTTGTGTAGTGTAGTGTAGTTTAGTGTAGTGTAGTATAATGTAGTGTAGTGTACTGTAGTGCAGTATAGTGTAGTGTAGTGTAGTGTAGTGCAGTGCAGTGCAGTGCAGTGCAGTGTAGTGTAGTGTAGCATAGTGTAGAGTAGTTTAGTGTAGTGTAGTGTAGTGTAGTGTATTGCATTGTAGTGTGGAGTATTTTAGTTTAATTCGGTTTGGTTTAACTTAGCTTAGTTTAGTTTATTTTAGTGTAGTGTCTTGTAGTGTAGTGTGATCTGGTGTAGTGTGATGTGGTGTGGTGCGATGTAGTGTGATGTGGTGTAGTGTAGTGTGATCTGGTGTAGTGTGATGTGGTGTGGTGCGATGTAGCGTAGCGTGATGTGGTATAGTGTGGTATAATGCAGTTTAATGTAACGAGGTTTGGTTTAATCTAATGTGGAGTCCGGAGTGGGGTAGTGTACTCATTAGAGTACAGTTTAGTCATCCGTGGTCAAGAGTACTGTAGTGTAATGCAGTAGAGAAAGACGGCTGGTTTTCGGACAGTGTAGTGTAATGTGGTGTACGACAGCGGAGTGAGTAGTTTTTTGGGTGGGGAAGGTGTAATGGTGCACTCTTTATTTTACAATTATATAGTTTCTATTGTCGTCGGTCTTTAAGCAGCGACATATCCTCTATTTGGTTGATGTAATAAAACAGAGAATCCAGCTAGGTTGTCTTAAAGCAGTTAGCTCTCCACTGGTGGGTGCTGCTGAAGGTGAAAAGTCTCGCTGATTGAAACAGCAATATTTATCTCTCAATGAACAGCATTGTTCCTGGCCGTCAATGGTGACGTCAGCAGGCCAACTCCAATCTCTTATTGCGTTCCTTTGACTTTCAACTCTGATTTACTGATCCATTTAAGTTTAGTTGAACAGCGGGTCAAAAGAATGCGTTGAGCTCACACAGTGAAGAACCTTTAAGACGACAATGAGTCAATGAAAGTTTTGAGTTGTATTTATTTATGTTGTAATGTTTAAAACGGCAGGTTCCCTTTGACATGGAGCGTGTAATGTTACACTTGGTGTCAAGTAAAATGTTGTTGCCATGAAAATGGGTTATGTTTTAAACTTTGCAGGGTTTTCTTGCGAAAATCGCTTCTTCTGAGCTGCGGGCTTATACTAAGAGGCAGGTACAAAACTTATCAGGTAGTTAAGGTCCTGCGCAGCATTGGTTTTGGCTTACATGGTGGAATAAGGCAAGGTTATTCTGTTTTTGCTGGAGATGAGGAAAATGACGTATAATGTTGTCAAGAAGCAGGAGAATTGGGAAAGGTATTAGATTTTGAAATATGATGAATCGTTGAATGTTGATGACCATGATTTAAACAAATCAAGCTGGCCTCATTTACCATAATAATGTGATTTATAATATCTCTCAAAGTGGATCATATTTGTGCTGTTCAAATCTGTGCATGATTGGTGAGAGATGCATATAACGTTAGATAATCTATTCTGTATGATGGAAAGCGCGAGAAATGGTACTCATTAACTCAAACATATTTGGAATAGAAAGCTCATTTCTTACGCTTTTCTTCTGACATTGGTCAGAGAGATTAGTTAGAATTAGACAACGGATGGCAAAGCTTAAATCTGTGGTGCGAGGCAAGATCAAAATTTGACCAACAACAAAGAAGCGAACTAAAGATTGCAGTGTAGTCTGTTATCCTATTCTGACGAATCTTTGTGATCAGTCTCAGTCGAAAAGCTTTGTAGATGGGTCCATTACGTAAAAGCGATTTTACGTTTTGTACGATTTAGAAAATTCTAAATTATACTCAGTAATATAAAGAATGTCTCCTTGTATTGATTTTAAAGATAGAATTTAGGACTTAAAATGAAAATCTCATGTTAGTTAGAAGTATTTTGTTATTTTCAACGGTCACTTCTACACCTTTGTAATTACTTGGGGGTCATAATTGTGATTACGTGAAGTCTCGCTCATTGGTACTGATTAAAGGATTGGTTCGAGGTAATGGATATGTATTATAGGGGGTCGAATTATGGGAAAGTGGTGCATAGCATGATAACACGATGATTGGTTAAATGACAAATTAAAGAGAGCAGAAATGCACATTTTATACGCGAACGAAGCACGATAGGAAATTTGTAATATTTGTTTTATAGATGACATCTATGGCTGGAAGACATGATTCAAAGGTTAGCAAAACAAGGACCATCGAGAGGGGAATAGCCGGGGCAACAGGTCCGACCCCTCACGGGGCCCGTTTGTTTTTGCACTTTATATTGAAATTTTAAAATCAATCTGGGCCCTGTAAGGTTCGCTTAAAAACAAATATTGCTCTTGTCCATAGCTCTTTTCATTGATATCACTGGCCCGTGAGATTCGAAGTGCAAAGGGCCCGCATCGATCAATAGCCCCGGGTCCCTGCCTCGCTCTCGGTGGCAGTGAACAAGACAGCCAGAGACTACATAATCTCCATCAAGGCCACTTTCCAAATTGATCCATAATCAAGATGGTTGTCTGGATCACTGCCAAAAGTTTAGTGGCCTCTTCGATGGACCAAAACACACCTCTCGTGAAAATTGTATGTAAAGGTGCTAACAGACAAGCAAACTGACGGACAAACAGGCAGACAGACACAAAGAAGCGGTCATGGAAAACAATACCTCCTTGGTTAAGGTAATAACGGTGGTCTCTTTTAAAAAGATTTGATTTTATCGCTTATAGACTAGGAAATCAAGTATTATTACTGAGACCATGGTAGAAAACCGAATTTGAAATCAAACCATTAATTGTGCCCAAGGTTTGTAAAACCATCTAAAAAGAACTCTAAATCCCTATCAGGAACAGCTAAAGATATCAATTTTCAAACTAAGTTACGGTTGCTTGTTTTTATTTCAATGCTTCTTGTATTCCGTTACGCCTGCAGTTCGTCTTTAAAATTGTGTTCGCGTCAATATTTACACATGCAGCAAACATTTGATTCTGCACTCTTCATGTCCAACCATTATCTGTTAAACTTAGTGAAATTAGTCAGAGTGAACTTAGTTAGGGTGGCCATGGTTTAAGTGGCCTTTCTAAAGATAATATTGGTCAGGTTGGCCTTACCTCGGGTGGCTTTGATGCAGAAAAAACATAAAATTAGAGATCTTTTATTAAAGCAATATTTAGTAAGGACTCGTTTTTAGTCTTGTTTTATCAGAAAAGTGATCAGTTAGTCAGCCAGTCAGTCAGCCAGTCCGTCAGTCAATCAGCCAGTCCGTCAGTCAATTTGTTAGCAATGTAACTCAAAGTCAGACTTTGATGAAACTTTCAGATAATATCCAGAATGGGTCTCGAAGCAAACAATTAGATTTTGGGGATTGTCCAGATCACTGGATGCATCAGCAACAACTATGTACAAATGACTTCATTATAATAAGACATGAAACACTGCTGTTAGAAAAAACCTTACAACTCCTAACTACAGCTATTTAGATATTAAAAAAAATAAAAATCCCATCTGACACCATTTGCTTGGTGACAAATTGTGCTTTCTAAGTGTTTCCAAAGTTGGTTGGGAACATTGCGCATGCGCGAGACCTAAAGTAACTCTTGTTTAATTAATGGCGTCGATAACTTATCACTATGAATCATTTTACAGGGGAGGGAAGGTAATATAAGTACAAATGCTCTTTAGTCCTCCCCTGGATGTAAATCAAGAATTGACGGCAGTCAATCTTTAACACGTTTTGTCTTTTAAAACCAGATTATCTGGTCATCATATTATTTTCGTTGCTTGGCAACTTTCAGCTAATCTGTTCCCAAAACTGTCGTTATTTCAGTTATCTGTTAATTCGATTTAGAAAATCCAAACTGACCATTGCCTGACCATCTTTTCCAGAAAGAAAGACAAAAACGGATATTTTTGCATTCAGTTTAATGTTGTGGCCTGTTAGCTTTCGAGACAGATCACGTTTGTGATAAAACGCGGTTACTGCTAATCAGCTTTGCAAACTATACTTTTTTCAACTGTTACGTCTCAACTAAAGCTTCAGTAATGTAACTTGAAAGCAACTAAATGTTCTACACTTTTGGTTTTCGTCTACGTATGCGCAAGTGACCTGGACCTGTATTCACCATTGTCTCATATCAATCCGCTTCCTAAGCCAGTTAACCATCTAAATATAGGTGAGTTGGTATGTAAATTATATTGTTATTGCTTACTCTTCAGGTTCTTACATTACTATGATTTGAGACTTAAGTGTAGATATATTTTCGGTACGAAGATTTCCTTCTTTCTGTTCTGTCGCCTTCCCCCTGTTCGGTCGCCTTCCCCCTGTTCGGTCGCCTTCCCCCTGTTCGGTCGCCTTCCCCCTGTTCGGTCGCCATCCCCCTGTTCGGTCGCCATCCCCCTGTTCGGTCGCCTTCCCCCTGTTCGGTCGCCTTTCCCCTGTTCGGTCGCCTTCCCCTTGATCGTTCGTCTTCCCCTTGTTAGGTTGCCTTGCCCTCTCTCCCCTGCTGGTTTCCACCCTTCACGGTGTCCTCTTGCCTAGATGGGTTACTTCGCCCCTTGGTGTGTTTACCCAATCCCACCCTTGACTGTTTCCTCTTGTCTAGATGGGTTTCTTGGCCCCTTGGTGTGTTTACCCAATCCAACCCTTGGTGGTTTCCTCTTGCCTAGATGGGTTACTTCGCCCCTTGGTGTGTTTACCCAATCCCACCCTTGACTGTTTCCTCTTGTCTAGATGGGTTTCTTGGCCCCTTGGTGTGTTTACCCAATCCAACCCTTGGTGGTTTCCTCTTGTCTAGATGGGTTTCTTCGCCCCTTGGTGTGTTTACCCAATCCCACCCTTGGTGGTTTCCTCGTAACTAGATGGGTTTCTTCACCCGTTGGTGTGTTTACCCAATCCCATCCTTGACGGTTTCCTCTTTCTTTGGTCGATTTCCTCTCCCCTTGGTGTGTGTACCCAATACTTTGTGGGTTTCGTTCTTTTTCAAGAGCTCCCTTTCGCCATTCAGGGTTCCCCATCATGGGTTCGCTGCCCCTTCTTAAGTTTCCTCCCCTTGTACTAGCGCTTGGACCCCCCATTATCTCTCAGTATGTAGTCAACACAAAGCATCATATAATATCCAAGGAAACGGGTTTGCGACGCACTGTAGACTAAGGCTATTCAATTGCACAATTCAATTCATGGTATTAATTCCTGACTGACAAACAAGCGTTTAATGCATCTCACAATGTTCTACAAATTGTGAGTCGATTTGGAATTTTCCCAGATAAATTATCCCTATGAAGCTACGTGAATGCGTAGTTAAATAGCTGACCATCACTGGACGAAGATGTGATTTGTGCGAGAATGCGCATTGTAATTGTGACCTTCAGTTAATGGCAAGTAATTTCACTTATGCTGGTGGAAAATGTTCAAAATAAGCTAAAACGGATGTGTTAAGGAACATTGGATGTTAGGTGCTATATACAAAGGTGTGCTTGGTTAATATTTGTTTTTAATAGTCTATTTTTGTATCAACACAATAGCAAGTGAATAGTTGGTAGAAGTTATAGTTCATTGAGGTTATATGTCTGAACAAATTAAAATAAATGTATTCTGAGACGAAAGACGGAGACACAAGGTCAAACCAAGGTTCCTTATAAGTATGTCTACTGACTGACGATGGCCTAGAATTATTGTCGTGAAGCGATAAGGCCATATCAGGCTCTCTGCCTGCCCGCTTAGAAGTTTGGAAGGCAGAATTTAGGGTATGAGAAGGAAAGGCTGGAGAAATAAAAGCTAGTGTGATAATGAGTAAGGAACTTGCACTCGCTTCCTTTTTGACCGGAGTAAAAACATACAAAATCCGAACCTGTGGAGGAAGTTTTCTCATGTTGGTCTACTTTTAGACGGAGAAAATATAAGTAATTATACTACAGTGGTTAATTACAGGGGTTAATAGTGACCATGAGTATCTGACCTAGTTTTTATGTTTGGCGCTAAGTGCACGCAGGGTTGTTATGTTGAATATTAGGTATTTATGGTTTCTGTGTTCTGTATAAATGGTTGTTTACATAATATGCATACTTGTGTTTTGGGGACCGTGTCAACGTGTGTTTTATACGAGTTTTGGAACCCTAAATTGCACGATTGCATAGTTATAGATGCATAACTGGTAGTTACGTCAGGATATTTTCATTGAGCAGTATTATCGTAATCAGTTACCGTCTTCGACACGACGATCGGCCACCGTGGGTCCCCATCTATGTTTATCTTATCATATGTTGCTTCTTGCGTCCACCTCTTGACATCAGCGGTCCACTTCCCGCTCTGGTGCCCCTCTCTGGTGCCTCCTTGCTCTCTGACCTTCCACTGTGCCTTCCGGAAATAGATTTGGAAGGCGACCGGCACTTCCTCTGAGAATGTGTCCTACCATTCATCTTCCTCTTCATCATATCGTCCAGCAATCTGCTCTTGGTGTTGGCCATCTCAAGCACTCCTCTATTGGTAACTTTACATTTCCAACTAATTCTTATTATCCTTCTGAAGCACCACATCTCAAATGCATGAATTTTCCTCTTTGTTGTACTATCATAATACCAGGTTTCACTGCCATATCTAACCATAGAGAATACGTAGGCTTTCAGTAGACGCAAGT
The DNA here is from genome assembly GCA_024741275.1 of Chironex yamaguchii. Lineage (NCBI taxonomy): Eukaryota > Metazoa > Cnidaria > Cubozoa > Chirodropida > Chirodropidae > Chironex > Chironex yamaguchii. Next base: position 6,830 of record JANTCA010004615.1, read on the forward strand.
TCTGGTTGATACTAGTGTTCCTTCCTAGGAACTCTTTAGTGCAATTTAGGTAGATGAATAAAATTCGAACTATATCCATGTAAACATGTACTTAAATACATATGTATATGTAAAGAAAGGATTCATTTATGTTTTTCTTTTTAAGTTTTAAGAAGTAAACACATTTTAATGTTTCCAATAATTCTCCGTTAGAAAAGTCATTATTATCTTAAGATTTATGTATTTATGTATTTGCAAAGAGTGGAGCATAATAGCTGCACTAAGATATAGCCGAGAGGATCTAAACGCGCAACTCTCAGAATGAAAAGTAATCACTCTGTGTGAACATGTAAATGAAACGGTAATTGTATGTGTAAATGTTTGTGTAAATGTATGTGTAGATGTATATGTATATTTCTATGTAAATTTATATGTAAATGTATATGCAAACGTATCTGTAAATTTATACCCGTTATTTTCAAAACAGAATGGTGTTTGACAGGGTAGTCAACGTAACCCGCATTTGTTTATACTTATGATAATTTATGCATTTATGCAATATTTTGGTGTATTACCTTTGTAGGAGAGCTGCATTAGCAGCGCGTTCGTCTGCCCGCAGAGGAAGTGAAGTTGTTCACATACCAACAGCAAGCATACGAATGGATTTGCATACCCTTTATCTAGAAGCCATTGGAAATAAAGGGAAAGGTACGTCATCGTTATTGTTTTATTACCTCCTTCTGTAGGGAGGCTATGTTTCTGCATGCGCTTGTGTGTTAGTTGTTTGTCTGTCTGTTTGTTTGTCAGTTTGTCTGTTTGTTTGTCAATTTGTTTGTCTGTTTGTTTGTCTGTTTGCTCGTTTGTCTGTTCGTTTGCAAGAAAACGCGAACGGTTATTTACGGATTATGGTGATTTTGTAAAGAGAGTGACACATATCAGAGGGAAGAAAGGAATCAGTTTTTTGTGCTTATTCAGAACACCATCTGGATTGTGGAACCATATAACACTACACTGTCAGGGGAACCCACTGTCATTGCTATATTTGGTAATGACATTTATCAAACCACAAAGAGATTGAAAATCCTTATGGAGAATACCCAGTTAACACGACTCCTCTTAGAAAGTTCATTTGAATTTTTGAGGGGGTTATGGGAGGGGATAGCATCATAGTATCAACAATCAAATACCTTTCTGATGAAAACAATAAAATATCTTTTCTTTGAAGAGGTTGTAGAACCATAATCTGTGAATAAACCTAGTAGGGTATATTTGCGGACTACCTTGTCTCAATCCAAGATAATTGAATATCACCGAGAAATCCCATTTGACGTTATTGGCTCGCTTGTGTTTCTAGTCATTTATTTAAATGTAACATTCGTAGCACAAAGATAAACCTTTACGAATGTACGAAATGTATATTAGTGTGTAATTTGGTAAATATTTGGCATTGAACTGGTTGGTGACTTGGCGACATATCTACCCGTGAGAGCAGAAGAGCAGTTAGAAATTGTACAAATTATATATACATGTTGATGCCGTTCTTTGAGACAGTAGGCAGTAAGTAATACGTAAGTAATTATTATTTATTGAAAGAGGCCCCCACCAATAAATTTGAAGAACAGGAATGATTAGATGAATGACAGCAAGCGAAAGTAAGAGAGTGAGCGAGATAGTAAGAGAGTGAGCGAGATAGATAGAGGGTGATTGCGTGAGTTAAGGAGAGATTGAGTGCGTTGAGTGATTAACTGAGTTAAGGTGCGATTGAGTGTGTTTAGGAGTGATTAATTGGGTTAAGGAGCGCTTGAGTGAGCTAAAGAGCGATCGAGTGAGTTAGAGAGTGATTGAGTGAGCTAGGGGGTGATTAAGTGAGTTAGAGGGTGGTTGAACGAGTTAATTATTGATTGAGTGAGTTAAGGAGTGATCAAGTATGTTAAGGTGTGATTAACTGAGTTAAGAAGTGATAGAGTGTGTTTAGGAGTGACTAATTGAGTTAAGGAGTGATTGAGTGAGTAAGGGAGTGATTGAGTGAGTTAAGGGGTGCCTGAGTGAGTTAAGGAGTGATTGAGTGAGTTAAGGGGTGCTTGAGTAAGCAAAGGAGTGATCGAGTGAGTCAGGGATTGATTAACTGAGTTAAGGAGTGATTGAGTGAGTCAGGGTGTGCTTGAGTGAGATAAGGAGTGATCGAGTGAGTTAGAGAGGGTGCTTGAGTGAGTAAGGGATTGATTGAGTGAGCTAAGGAGTGCTCGAGTGAGTTAGGGAGTGATTAAGTGAGCTAAGGTGTGATTGAGTGAGTTAGGGACTATATATGAGGATAACACCGATTGGACTTTTACTCTAAGCAGTCCTACCCTCGCCCTTTCTCCTGCCGTCCCTAAACCTTGTGATTCCATATACCTGGACATAGAGAGAGTCAGCAACTCTTCTTATACCTTATGGGGCATGTCTGGAAATGGATTCGAACCTCGATCATCATAGTGGAATTCATGTTCAATTCCTTTCCCCATTCGATCACCACATGCCAATGACAGTAACGTGTAAATTTTTTTACTTTTGGACCGGTGATCTGAATTCGAATATTTCTTGTTGTGCATCGTGATGTAGGTCGTAGGTCAGACACCAGCCCGATCTTAAGACGAAAACGATTTTTAACCGGATCGCAAGGAAATTTATTTCGCGATGGCAATGATGGTAAGTGTTTTGTTGTGTTATGTACCGTCTTTCCAACGATATTCCAGATCGGACCAAATTTTTTCGGATTTAATCTTTGTCGGCCGTAATTTTAGTTACGTCCTGAAATTTTCGTCATCCGAAATGTTCGCAGCTTGATAATCAGGCCTAATAAAAGAATAATTAGGTCTAATAAAAGTAGTATTAACCGTGGTGGACGTGGTTTGAGTAGTAGCAATAGTAATAACTGTAAGTTTGTAAATTAAATTTTTAGCGTTTTGCTAGTTGACCGTCAGTTCCTTTGCATAATCATATACCAATCTCTCTACATTAGATGAAAGGCGTTCACCGTGGACATTCTTCCGACAAAAATTCGTAAGTCTGTACACTTACCTTTAAAGCATTGTCTTGTTAGTTACGTTTGTTTGTGTGTGTCACTGATTCATCTGTAGATCATCTGGGGAAAAGAAATTTGGTCCGTGTTATGTTGCTACGTATAAGACAATCATGATGAGTAAAGGAAAGGCCCCTTGAGAAGGTACTGGCCCTATTACGGAGTGCCGGCCCTGTAATGGAGGACAGTCCCTATGATAGAGTACATGCCCTATGATAGAGTACATGCCCTATGACAGAGTGAAAGCCCTATGATAGAGTACATGC
>JANTCA010004616.1:0-10134 GCA_024741275.1 Chironex yamaguchii
GCTTACGATTTGGTCCCCCATAGTTGGATCATAGAATGCATGAGAATGTTTGGAGTTGCTGAGAATGTGAGAAAGTTTTTAGAGAAGAGTATGACTAAGTGGCAATTGTCACTTACATCAAATGGAGAGATTCTGTGGGGTCCTGGTATTTTTCAGTCTTTTCGGTCTCTTTTTCCATCACTCTTCTATCAGCACTGCAACATCCACAAAAATGCATGTTCTCTCTTTCCTATCAACCTAGACAGTGTCAGTTCTCCTACATCATCACATTGTTTACTGATATCCCAGAGGAGTTTTACATTATCGTTTTTAATAGCACCTTCTGTTCATACATTTTATCTTGGTTTTCGAATCGAAATCTCGTACACAAATCCAAGTGGACTTTATTGGCAACATTATTGTGCCTTCACACCACCTGGTGTGAATGGCCTGCAATGATCATTAAAGTAGACAGATGTGTGACATTTGGTGTAAAAACTGCTATAACAAGATTTATACAATTTTAGCCAAAGCGTTTGTAAATAATAAGCCAATCCCAACTGTGCAACTGGGGGGGGGGCTCTTTATGTTACTTGGGTCTCTATCTACGTTCTGTTGAATTTTGCTAGGGCCATAGCTCTAGCTTATCTTTCATGACTTCTACTTTAGAATCTGCAAAGAACACAGTTATCTATGCTGATTTTTCTGGGTACCTCAGCAACTCAATCATAACTGGGCACAAATTATGTCCCGACCTTTTTTATCTTTATCTAATAAATGCCTATTCATCCTGGAGTTGACTCGTATGAAACGTATGAAATGATTCAAGTAGTCAATTCTGAATTATCTGTGAAGTGAGACTTGCAGGTGTAATTTTATGTCATAAAGCAGTAAATTGAGTTTACATAATTATTATTATCTCTTCACATCTCAGCTAGTGGATGTTGATTATCTAGTTGTTTGGATTGAACAGCACGTCACTTGCTGTAGCCTCAGATATACAACAGGAATTGGGGGATCCTTGCTGTTCCTTGACGACATGCTTTCTGAAGAGTTGCAAATTAGATGCAAGGACTAATAGTTTGAGCCAACTAAAAACCTCTTTGAGGTGATACTCAGTGCTCCAGTGATGATAACTTGTATATTTCTACAGTACCAGGTTCTCATGCCTGTATCAAAGGGGAAGGAAACATGTTTAATCAAACTGATTGTTCTTATTCAGTATCAATATGTCTGGCTTATTGTGTTCAAGGTCTTTGTCTGTTTGGATCACTTCATCCCACAGTACTTTAATTTCTGCATTTTCTGACACAATGAATCTGGCTTATGCTCACACCATTTCTCAGAGTCAAGCAAATTATTCATTTTATAAATTTCCAATTTATCGCCTTTGCAACAATGTCATGTTGCCAAATTTTTGTATCGTTTTTGGGCTAGCTGTTTATACTCAGACACTTTATGTGCTACAGTTTCCATCCTGTTATCGCACTTCCTACTAAGTGGATTCTATTCTTTTTTATCAATGTGATGCTTAATGGATTTAGTGTATAGTGATTGCTCCTGTGCTGCCATTGGCATTCCCTCACTTGTTTTCTTCAAATCACCTTCAACCAATCTGTTTTGTCAACCAATTTATTTCTAAAGCGAGTTTTCTTGAAGAAAACACTGTGCCAATTCGATTTCCTAGCATTGATCGCATCTTTTCTTGGATTTTCTTGGTCCAATTATACTTTCCTTCAAAATATTTTTTAACATAGGCCCATTAGCACTTGGTGTTGAAACAAATTTAGCCAATAATGTTCATAGCAAAGGAAATATACAACGTTATATTCAATATTTGAAAAAGGGTTATGAAGGTAATTTTATCAGTCTTAGTATGAGTGCAATTTCAGTAGGAAAGGTAAGTCAGTAATGTTTATGCTGAAAAGGTTAGAATCTGAAAATTCTGGTTATTTGATAAGAAACGTGATTGGATGTATTATTAGAACCTCATACTATATATTCTGTAGACGTGATAAGGAATGGACTAATCCTGAACTTTTAACTTGGTAATGATTGGATATAGATCTGACTAATGTCATATAAACATTGAACATGCCACTTGTGAGAGTATTTGTTTGTGTTGGAGATAACAGAAGATAATATATTGGAAGTTTAAAAATATTATTAATGTAATTTTTTTATTAAATTTGTCAAAAAGTTTATTTAAACCGTAAAAAACTGGAAAAATAAGTTTTATTGCTTAGAGTAAGTAGTCCATTGCCAAATTCCCGCATTCAAATCATTAACTACTTGCATTATTGGCTCCATGCCTGTGCAATCTCACACATTAAACAATGAAGGCTGAATTTGCACTACAAATTGCAGGTGTGGTCTGCAGTCAATACGTGTGTGAGCATTGTAAATGTCAAGGTCAAAGAATGTTGGTTACACATTTCATAGTACCATTTTTGAAGAATTAAAATCTTAGCTTTCATTTTAAGATTTACTTCATTCTCATGTTTTTTGTATGTTAGGTTGTGCTTGTCTATAAGTGATTTCCATCCAGATACATGGAATCCAGCTTGGTCAGTATCTACTATTCTGACTGGATTATTGAGTTTTATGGTAAGTTATTGTCATACTTGTTATATTACAGCTATAAAGTCTCTACAGAGCTGTTTCATTTTCAAATATGTTCTGATAACTGTATGCTTTTGTTCATTGGATAAGCTTAATGTTTGTTTAAGCCAGTGACTCAATATGGAAATGTTTATCTGAAATGAAATTTGTGTATGTGTATTCTGATACTCGTCTTGCACCCATTTAAAAGGCGCCATGTTCTTCCTAGCTACAGCTAATTCGGGCAGATAGAAAGTTGTTTCATTTGTTTATGTGGATATGATCAAATGTAGTGTATATGCCTCAATGTGGCTTTAGGTTTTTGTTACTTTGAGGTCTTTGTTTTCCTGCAAATTCAATTTATTGCTAAATTGTTTTGCAATTTTGCTTGATGGCTCCTTCATCTCATGACAATATACTTGTCAAGTGACTTTAGTTGCTTTCAGTTGCTTCAAGAATTTCTTCTAAATGAGTGGTTCGAGGAAGGTCTTGATACCAATACTTTTAAATATGTGTTGACTACCTTGTTTCTATTCATCTGTAAAACTATGGTGTTTCAATACTTTTATTAGTTACAAACCGAAATGTGTTTGTTAGTGTGCTGAGATTATATTGTAAAACGGTGCTTATTATATTTCGATTGATTGTATTGTCTCTTTAGACAGGTTTATGGAAGAAAACTATGAATTTTGACATGTTGGATTTTGTGTTGTATACTTTTGTTTGTTATCACTTCACGTTTAAGTTATTGATATTATTACATTTTCTCTTTTGTACCAGTTGGAAAAAGCTCCAACATTAGGAAGTATTGAGACAACAGATTACCAGGTATGTACAAGTCAGATTATTGATATTCATGCTTCAATCTAATGAAAATGTTATAATGATTATTAAAGGTGTGCTTTGGTATTGACCAACACCAAGTCAGTTATTGTTGGGACTTCAAATCCTTAGTTATTCTTTTGCATAATAGGAGTAATTGGTCATTTTTTGGATTTACAGTTAGGTTGCCAAGTGTAATGGAGGTGAGTATTAAGAGTATTTATTCAGGTGGATTTGCGTGCACTAGTTGCTTTATGATTCATTGATGTTGAATAATTGTATTTTACAAGAAACACATGGAATCTCAAACTGATTTACAATCTCAAACTGATTTACAATCTCAAACTGATTTACAATCCAGTTGGTCTATTGTTTGCGCCTGAAGTATTAATAAAACAGACCTGAATAAATCCCATATGATAATTGGCAGACTTGAAATACATGTGACCTAACCAGGGGAGATGTCTTTGAGTAAAGAGAGGGGGCTCTTGGAACTGATTCGTATGCTTGAGGACGTGAGCGTTGCAAAAAATGTTCAACCGATGTTTGAGGGAAGTGTATCCTGTACGTCATGAGCTCCTTGCTACATGTCAACCTTTTCAACGATCAGCTCATGCGAACAGGACAAAATGTAAAGTAACTGGGGATTTCACAAAACATTTCTGTTTGGTTGTGCCGAAGTTATAAAGGTGAAATTATTTTTGATGTCTTGCTGTAAGCAACCTTATGTGAATAAAACTCTAATGTCGTTCATAAACCTCTTCCTGTCATTTCTGTATAACTGTTTTAAAATTCTTTGTGTGTGAAAATTGCTGAAAAATTTGAGTTTCTTCTATGTAGTTGGTCATGACATGCTGATCTTGTCTTGTATGAGGTGAAACTGTTTATATGTAGTCGAATATCAATGTCGGTATCAGTGTAAAAATATGAAATATGTAACACGAATATTGTATTTGAAAGAAAAACGAACAATTGACGAATTTTCGAACGTTGAAGCTCATGCATATTATTGTTTGCTTGGGTCCGGTTTCTGCCCAAGCACCGAATTATCTAGGCTCTACGATCTGTCTCTTGGTATCGTACAGTGCGTTAGACATGTCAGCAATAGTTTACCATTAATAAGGTACGTGGCCATTGAAGTCCGTGCGCTAGGTAACAAACGTGGCGTATATTTGCTCTGTAATGAGATATGGCGTCACACTTATGTCTCAAAAAATACTGTCAGGGAATATTGGACAGTAGGTCTTCTTGTTTCGCTGTACGATTTTGAAAGCTTGTCACTGAAGCAACAGATTTTAGCAAGGCAGATGGCCCAAAAGGGAAATGCCAGACGAGTCTGTTGAACGTTACCCCAGGACAGAAACAACACAACAAGATATAGAGTCACTTTTGGCGTTTTTGTCGATAAGTACCAACTTAGTTGGAAAGGATATGTGTCTCTAATGATGAATGTAGCCTTCCGTGTACATTGCCTCGAAATAGCATCGGTCGGGGAGCCAATTATCGTAATTTTATAGTGAACAGTGAATAAGCACGAGTTCCTTGATAGACACCAACCCTATGAAGTCATCAATTAAGACTAACACAGTGAGATTGTTGTTTTTGAGTTATACTTGAGTCATGTATGAAAAACTGAGATCAGGCAAGGTGTGATAATTTGCTCATAAGCTGTCAAAAAATGAAGAAGCAAACATCGTTATCAGTCAGTCCTCGAGTTACTAACGAGTCTTGCATCACGACATTGTCGTCATCTGATTATGGCTTATTATCGTCGGAACGAAGCACCTGTTCATCCCAACTGTCATCAATGAGCATTCGCAGACTATTATACCCTAGCACCCACAAATTACATTTAAAGAACACTAGGTTTTCCTGATTTTGGGTAATAGATGCGTATGATTTGCACCAATTATTTCTGATGCTACTTTAAATTCGAGGCGTACTGGCAGCCGTATCAGATGGAGGTAGCAAATACTTTGTAGCTAAAGCCACCAGATGCTGCAATTTAATTTCCTTTCATTTTCAAATGGAAAATAGATTGCAGTCTGAATAAGACTCTCCGACTGATCCCCAGCCAGACTTACGTCGGGGTCGCGACCTCCTTCCGAACGCTATCCTCGAAACTCGAGAAATATATTTGTAAATATAGATACGTTTATCGGAGGTACGTTTTACTTAGTTTTACGCTAAAGATAGTATGCTTGATGAGCGAGGGGGCTCATAAACATTTCTATGTTTAGGCAGTGGTGATCCATGACCATAATGTTAGCATATGTTTGGCCTTGGTTTTTGCTAATTTCAGATACCTTTTTTTACTGTTTTAGAAAAAACATTATGCAATGAGAAGCTTAGAATATAACATGAAGGACAGCGTATTTTGTGAATTGTTTCCAGACATAGTTGAGGTAAAGTTTTTGTCAAATTTCTTCACACTGTGTCGTAATTTTGCATAATTCTGTTCAAAATATCTGATTCCAGATTGCGCCATTTTATGATGTTGCTGATTTTGTAGTCATATGCTATCATGGTATCAGTGATAAGAGTTTGGTATGTGGGTAGCGTAGATTTCACAATAGAAAAACTCGGTCTCTGAGCGGCCTGTCAGATGAAGACTGAATTTAAGCGAGAATAGGACTAACACATAGACCATATATACATAGCCTATAGATGTAATGACGCCTAGTAGACTTCCTAGTGATGTAGATGTAATAAAATCAAGTTCATACTGAATACTGACAACAATAAACTGTGTATAGCTGTAACACGTGACAAGTCAACCACTCGAAAGGGAAATGGAGCTCCCTCTGTCACCGGACCTATGGATTTCTATTAAAATCTGCATGAGAACACGGCGAAGTTTTGTGAGAGATGTCGCCAACATTCCTTAATTCCAAGATCAAGGATTTGAAAGGTGAAGTCACAAGGTGTACTCGCATCGAGAGGGAAGATGTTACCGCACCACTATACTTAGCCATATCCAGTGAGACCTTTGCTACTGATGCAGAAACGTATAGATCGACAGAGTAACAAGCACCGTTATCGACAGTAAGGACTTCCATGTTCCTGGTGTAAATGTTTAGGTCACCCAGCAAACCTAATGTGGAGACCCTTTTAAACGTCAGTGGCAGTCCTCTGTTTTAAGGCTCGTTACCGACGGAATATTCTAGATTGTAACGTATCTTGTTGTGAGATGGGTATCCTTTTAATGTAGTACTGTTCGAATGCAGTCATTTAACGAATATCAATTATTTCCTGTTCATTCTTGATTACTATTAATTTGAAAATTAAGAATTTTTTTACTCTCAAAGCAGTTTTATTATTGGGTAACAGATTGTATCGAGTATCTTGAAATCATGAGGTAGTGGCAACCTTTACGCCATCAAATGTTCTTTTTTGCACCATAGGAGATTAATCAGAGACTTGATGAAAGAAATGCTGCTAAAAAGCAGGACGAAGCGTTAAAGCGATCACAAAGTGGATTGGACTCGAGTTTCATGAATGAATACAATGAAAATGAAAACAATGGAAACTTCCTAGGGAGTACAATTGCCAATGTTTGTGTGATACTTGGCGTTTTAGCATTTGGTTTTACTGTGAGCTACGTACTAAAAGCTGCCAATAACCACCATTGATCCTGTAATGTGATGTTTATGTGTGTGAAGAAGCAAAAAATTGCCGCGCTTTTGCTAGGTATACAGAAACGGCTCCGTTTTGATGCATTGCATTGTTAGGGTCCCTGGCTATGTACATTTTAAATCTGGTGGATTTCATTAAAGCAGCGGATTGTTAGTGACCGAAGCACAGAAAAAGTGGTTATCGTGATGTGTAGACGACGTATGCGTAGTTTTGCATAGCAGCAATATTGCTATCTGGCATGCGTCTCTGTGTCTTGCAGAGCCCTAAGTTCGCGTCTTTCTAGAGAGATATATCAAGAATACTTGCTTTTTTGTTTGTTTGTTTGTTTGTTTGTTTGTGTGTTTCGACAAATGTTGGTGATAGTATCCATATTTACAGGTTCAGCTGAATACGTAGTGTATTTAAGGGTGTTGGCGTCGAAATTCAGTATTTTCTTGTGTTCCATACGTTTGTTGAGTCGATTTTCCATTGCATTTTCGTACTCCCTGGTCTTAGAGACTTTCATCATTTTAAATCAGAAGTCTTGCAGACCTATTGGAAACTGGTAATACTGCTATTTGTATGTTTTGAAATCTGGAAAGTCCTAGGACAAGAAAGACGGCCGCTGTATTAAGTACAAAGAGGATTTATTGTTATGACTTTAAGGCGTTTGAGTATGTTTGATAATCGGAATTCAGTGGTTGAGAAGATCTGTTAAAATATTCATTTTGACGGGACTAATTCGTTGTTAAAGTAGTACATGTACGTGGGCGAGTTACTCTAGTATTAGGAAAACGTTAGAGGGTATTTTCTAGGTGTCCCTGTATCCACAAAGTACACTATGTCGTATTGAAGTGTAATGACGATGGGCCCTCAAAATGCAAGAACTTTCTAAGTTGCGAATTGTAGTTAAGTCCGGCAATAGCTTTATCGTATGGCGAATAGTATATTTCAGACCACTGTTTCATGATCACGAGTTTGGTTTTAGAAGCAGCGTTATACATGGTTAACAGTAAAGACTGTTTAAGCTGTCCTGTTTATTTTTATTCTCGTGTTGTCTTTGCAGATGACGTTAACAGCTATTTAGCAATTTGTTCATTTCTTTTATTAAAATCCTGTTGATCAGGACTCGCAAAAACGTGTTGTGTTCAGTTTAACATTATGAGTAGAAACAAAGTTCCAGGTCAGTGTATGTCAGCTAAATTTTAAAGCAATGTTTAGGGTTAACAAGTTAATATTTGTACTTATGATTTGTCAAGTTATCAAGTTCTTGTTTGTAGTATGATGTCCACACACAGATATCTGGTTCACGAATGATACACTTAAGTACATAAGACCATTGTTAGTATGTTAAAATGGTCTTGTAATTGTTGCTTTTCCCAAGATGTAGTCCAAAGTGGAAGGGTAAGGTTCGGAGACGTGTTTAGTCATTTGCAAATGTCCAGATGTGCATTGTTTGGCTATGGCTTCCGTCTTTGGGACTGTATTAGAAGTTATTTGTATTCTAGAGAAAGATAGGATGACACCATAGGCTGTGAATGTATGGGGGAACGCTAACTTTCTTACCTCAATCAAACGCACTATTGTGGTATACAGCAACAAAAAATTCCTTTAAAGAGGATTCGCTGTATTCTGTAAGACCCATTTAATGTATAAACAAGGTCTCACATGATGAGTTTTAACCTTGTAGTTGCTGTTTCTAGGTAAATCGGATGTCTGCATTGCGTTCTCACCGTGAGTTGCCGCTTTACTATAATTACAGTTGAGTTGTCCAGAATATATTGGCATAGATTGTATCGGTGAACCAGTCAAAAGCTTGACTCAAGGATAAATATAGATAAAGACATCCTATACAAATGCCAGTCGCCTAACTAGCACTAGCAATCGAACATCAATTCCTTTTTAAAATGACATGGCCATTCTCGTGGTAGCAGTTTCATGCAACATTAAGCTATAGCCTGTTCTTCAGTGATGTGAACGCGCTAAGTGGACTTGTTCAGTCACTAAACATTTGTGCATCCGTGATTTCATTGTTTTTGTTGCTTTAACGCTATTAAAATGGATGCTAGGTGTCCATTTGGTAAAAGTGCGCGTTGCTAAGGTATCTTTTCCACAACTCTGCAGTTTGTTGCATGCTATAGCATTGATTGTTATTACCGTAATCAAGCATCGTTTCTTTGAGGTAGTGTGGCATGTATGAATGCTTACGCCTTAAACTTTTAAGGTTTCTTTGCGCGGAAGATTTAAGGACAAAGAGTAATTTTTGGAAAGTATTTAATAGAGTTTTCAGATCTCTTTACAAAATTTATTGTATTTTATTTGCCAAAGAAATTGTTTTTTCGTGAGCCGCATTATTGAGTCACTTTGCCCGATTTGTGAAGCTCTTCTTTGCCTTTATACGATTTATATCACGACTTCAGAGTTCTAGCATCAGTTGCAGCTTGCTTAAAATGTCTAGACAAGAGCAATCAACTTTTTCAACTTTCCTGCTTTGTATTACGTGGTTATCAACGCTCGGATGTTCTTGTACACAGAGAAGACAAGTGATATAAGTGGATAAGAATACTAGAGTCAGACGGTGTTTCGCAATTTGTGTGTGTAAACAAGAAAACGATTGTTGTCGTTGCATTAACGGAACATGTCGATGTTACGGATGACAGACAGTCCAACCGAATGCAGTTCTTAGACCCTTGCAACTAAAGCTCGTTCGTTACAAATTTTCTTCTTACACTGTTATGTATGATTTTGCTTGGAAAGATAAAGTTCGTTACGTCCTTTCAGAAATGCAGCGTTGCACATGCAAGCCGTTTATGCATTGGTCATTTTCTTTCGAAAGTCATGTAAGTGAAGGTTGATTGTAAATTTAATTCATGTAACCGTTGACAGTTGTTAAACAATTCTCTGTTAGGTTGCCCTTTGTATGTGTTTCTTGTGTCGACTTTCAGTTGTGGAAATGAAACTAGTCCCAGACTCATATCCTTCTAGTGTGTCATTTGGTATTGAATATTCCTATGAAAAGATCGATGGTTTTGAAGGGAAATTGTTTTTGAACAATCTTTTTGTGGTACAAAACTTGAAAATCGCCTTGAAAATTTGCGACATTGCGCTAAAATCATA
>JANTCA010004617.1:0-10134 GCA_024741275.1 Chironex yamaguchii
CTGGATACCTCGATTGCTGGCTAGATGGCAAAACGTCACAATACAGTAATGGCTGGGATGATGTAGTAACACCATGACCTTACTATCCATGACCTTTGTCATGTATTATAGCTTTTCTCTGCTTGGTTTGATATTCATTTTTTAACAGTCTGCTGTAATTTCAAATTTAAGGTGAAACCCGTGCCTCACAATTGTACTCCTGGTCCCTTTCTAGTGTGTTAAACATCTCAACAGACATTGTTAACGACGTATCAATTATTCGACCACAATCGTCCACATTGTGTCCATGTTCAGTGGTAAGCACTCTTACAAATGTCATATTTTTGCACGTACAAGACATTTTTCACTAAGCATAAATGTGGTCAAGTTTGCTGTCGTGAGGCGCAGGCGTGAATCTCAGGTGTTCGATAATTATGCTTTCATTTCACCACGGCATTCTTGCTAGTTTTCTGGTGACCGTCTCCTATCGTGGTAACCAATATCGATTATGAACTGATGAACCCCTTGTCGTGACGTAATTATCAAAATCATGACATCATAAATTAACTTTTGAGAAACAAACCATAGACCTCAAATGGAAACTGAACCCACTACCCGCTTTTAGGGTAGAATGCTCGTACCACCCAGGTAACGGGGAGTTGTAATTTGTTGCCTCATACTCTCGTTTACAAGATGTTGAATCGATCAATCATTTGGTGCCGTCCTCGAAGCAAGGGGTGGCAGCTATGGTTCTCCAGCGTTTTTGTTTTCAGCTGCTCTCTTTATCTTGTAATACAGTGTTATGCCAGCCCATTATTTATGTCGTTTATCCAAGTTTTTTACCTGGCTCGATCTTTCTTCCCAGCGATCATTCCTTCTGTTATCAGTAAGAGTAGTTCACCAGCACTGCTCCTGAGGACATGGCCAGAGTAACTTTCTTTTTTTCTTGCTTTCGTTTTTCTTTCTTTCTTTCTTTCTTTCTTTTTTCTTGCTTTCTTTTTCTTTCTTTCTTTCTTTCTTTCTTTTTCTTTCTTTCTGTCTTTTTCTTTCTTTCTTTCTTTCTCTTTTTCGTTCTTTTTTTCTTGTTTCTTTCTTTCTTTTTTTTTAAGGTGTTGCGTTGACATAGAATTATAACGTGGAAACAACCAAAACGAGCGTTTTTGTTCTTAGTAGTTTTAATGTTTCAGGTGGGATTTTTGCTTGGTCTATTTCCCATAGCGTTTGTTCGTTTCTCGTTTTTTGGTGTTGGTTTTTAATGTTAAATTGATTTCATTCGATAGACATACTTCGATATCCCATGTACAAGTTTATATTGTTTGTTGGTTGAAACTGAAATAGCGGATTAAATTGATGTGTTTTTCATATGCGACATACGTCATTTCTCAGTACCGCTCATGTTTCCTCGTTCATGCAACCAAGCTCAAGTGACTTCGGATCGTTGATGATAAAATCTGTCGTTGAAAACAACGTAATTAATATGGCTTAAAATAGAACTTATTCCTCTGCAACCAGTAAACATGGAAGTCATCTCTTGTTAAAAACTGAGACTAAGACTAAAGCCAGGCATTTCACAAAAGCCGATAGAAGTTAAATCCTTCTTAACTTGACATCAATGTCATATGAGCTGCTCACTTCATGAACGAACTTGAAAACTGAGCCATGACTAAGTATGCTTTCGGGAGTAAGACGTCATTCAAACTGTAATCGAGCATTCAATGTCTAAACGAGGCGACAATGATCTAAGTAACACCAAACTGCAACCCAAATATTTTTGTCTTGTTTCTTAGCAACGAGTACAGTAAGCGAAGTTATACTTGTCATCCGTGTGAATAACATGTTTAATTGCATCTTGACGTCATAGTTTCGTGAAGTCATGTGTTTGATAACTAACAATATTGATAACAACAATCAATTTATTACGCAACTTGAAATTCTGTTCTTAGACAGGTATTCTTAAGTTATCTAATATCTTCCAAGGGTGAAGTATGAAAAATAACGCAGGATTTTAACGGCCGTCATCCGATGCGTCATCTCTTAAACTAGGCCCAGTTTAGACGTCGTATTTCAGTAGAGTAATATTAAATTATGTGAAATTTAACACAAACTGGACAGAAGAGTGTTAACAATTTATGCGTCGCATTTCACTTACATTCTGCAATTGGTTTTGATTTGGGAGCGCAAACAAATGCACTTCTTAGACAGATTTGCAAAGTAGGGACCAACACCCACATCAGTTGAATTAGACTTGACATAAATCCATCGTCTAAAGCCAAGTTGCTCTTGTGTTAAATAATCTAACAGTACATTATAAACTTGAGTTGTAAATAAGTCAACAAGGAGGTTCGCAGTAAAGACAGGGACGTAAAAATGATATCTAAGCATCGCTGCAGCTTCCTTTCAAAACACGTCTGGGTAACCAAGTCCTCCTGTAGACATTATTTCTGGCGCCATGAATTTTCTAAGTCCCAGGTTTTGATATCCTTGTCTTATTCAGACTGACAATTAGCGATATCCGCAGAATATTCCGGGACTGAAGACCGCAATGACAATTCCGCAGATTTCTACATTTTTATCGAAATTCCAAATCCAAAAAATTATATCCCGTCAATGACAGCCCTCATAGCCTTTATTGTTGTTATATTTTGAAGCCTAAAAGAAGATGAAGCAAGTTGTAAACTAATATGGAGTATTTTTCAGTGAATACCCATAACTATTTTTGACGATTGAAAGGGATTTCGCGGTAGGAGTTAATGAACTTGGAGCACTATGCGGTAGGAGTTTATGAACTTGGAACACTATGCGGTAGGAGTTTATGAACTTGGAACACTATCCGGTAGGAGTTCGCGAACTTGAAACACTATGCGGTAGGAGTTCGCGAACTTGGGACACTATACGGTAGGAGTTCGCGAACTTGAAACACTATGCGGTAGGAGTTCGCGAACTTGAAACACTATGCGGTAGGATTTCGCCAACTTGGAACACTAATGCGGTAGGAGTTCGCGAACTTTGAACAATACGCCCTTATCCCAATCCTATCTACAACTGAAACACAACCTTCAAAAATTCGTTCTTGAAAATATATGTTTACGTTTTTGGTTTAAGGTAAAATGTGTTAGTTTAAAGCTGAAAGACGTGAAACATAGCGCCGGGACACTAGCGTTAGAAGTTCATGTAGGCGAACAGTTGAAGAACAAGAACAGCCATAGAATGTGGTTGTTTTATATCCCAGCCCGGTTATTCAAAATGTGGTCACTGGCTGTGATCTCCGAGACTTCACACTTTTTACGTTATGCACCACATTAAGCTACTGTAGCATGCACTGTAATTGCGCAGCTGTGTGGCCCAAAGGCTAAAGAAACGGAGATGGGCGCCGCTCTAATACACCAAATGGTGTGGGAAGGCACTTTGACTTTGACCATATTAGGCAAGAAAGAAGAAAATAACAACAAGAAATAAGCTGAAAACTGAGGTCATTTTATGCTCGGCATTAGTAGACAAAACACAGGAATCAGAAGCGATATTACTGATTAGAGTTGGAAAGGGTTAAAATAAATAAAATATAGTAAAGAGTAAACTATGATGAAACTTTGTGATCAAGCCACAGGATAGAAATTAACACCGAAGGGCCAGCATACTTTAAAATTTTAAGCAGCAACCATTTGTTAGAACAACAGAACAGCTTTCACATTGAGGCTCAGGTGTCGAGAAAGTCGTTGTAGTAAAGAGCTGGCGATCATCTGAGACAAAGAGAATTCTCTTCTTGCATAAAGCTGGAAAACTCCAGAGTGTGTTCCATGCTAGCAAAGAATGTTAAAAATGTTATTAAAAATGTGATATTTTCTCTAAAAAGCCTCTGTATTAATCAATCCTTAGAATTCAAAAGTAAGTAAAAAATTGCTTAATAAATACAATTAAAAATACATTTGTGCGCAGAGAGTTCCTTACTTAATGTAACTAAAAGACAATTTTTTTGAAAAAAATTCCTTAATTAATCTTACCTAATTTTTTTTCTTAATTAGGCCGCACCCGTAATTTCGCGTAGTAAGGTATGCATAAGTTATACACCAAAAAAGGATCATGTAAGATTGCCTACTTCGAAAGGTCATTTAACATATATCATGCCAAGAAATAGTAATGTTTTTTCTTTTGCTCGTCTTAAGCTAACAGTCGATGCAGAATTTACAGTCCACAAGGTATGTAGGATAGTTACGATGTCTTGTAGCATCTATTTGCCTTTAACACAACGTAACGACATTAGATGATTACCACGAAGTCTCAGTTTGCTTTACTAGAATTTGTATGCATGAAGAGGGGAAGGAAAAGACAACAATTGCACTGCGTTTGGCTATAAAATAAGATGCTTAACTTTGTTTTCGTGTTTTCCGTATCCAGGCATGCGCCATGTGGTTCCTTGACCTGCTGACTAGAGTAGCACTCCTGTGTCTATGAATGTTCTGCGAAGATACGTTAGGGCCCAGTCTCACAAGTGGCTCTTAGCAATAAGCCAACAAGTAGTTTTGACTTTCAAGGTCTCATTGATGTATTTATCCATGGTCGTGCTTACGAGACGATAGTTACCTGCTGTTTATTATTAGATAAAGAAAATTTACAGTTTGACGACACCATATTGAAGAATAGAGAGATGATAAATATATTTGTAGCGCAAAAAAAGCCCACGAGGATTGCTAACGAAATTGGATTGGGATGGTTTTCTAATCAGAAAACAAGTACTAGTTACTACTTGGCACAAAGTCGTCTTTCCACAAGTTATTGTAAAACTACTATGGTGTTCTCCTTCATCAAGAAAATATAAACTTTAATAATGTCATACAATTCTTTCAAGAGGATGGAGAGAATAGCGTAGAATTTTTTATGGATTACGTTTGAAACAAGTCCCCTCCTTATTAAGCATACCGCTCTAAAAAGCCCCTTTCCCAAGCAGAAACTTTGAATAAGCCCCCCTTTTTATGAAAGTCGAAGATCTAAGGAAGGTATATTTTTGCAGTAAATGTGTTTCAAATTAAGGTAGACATGTACGTATGACCACGGACGTCGAACTCCGTTTCACGATTGCAAATCTGACGCCTTTCCTACTGAGCTAAACAGCTCAATGAGAAAGGTCGAAGGACTATTAGTCATTTAACACCGATTGCCCCCATACTGTTCTGCGATCTGAACATTTTCAAAACCTCGCTGTTAACAATTGTCAGCTATAAATACTGAACTTTGTATCATGGAATTCACGACCGATTGCGTGCCAACTTTTCATGGTGGGTTAGCTGGCTTCTATATCCTGTTTTGTAACAGAGAGGTAACCGACGAACCTAGTTTTTGGCAGATGTTTTGCCTCCCCATTTTTCAAAGACTGTTAAGGTCCTATTTGATATAATCATTGACCAATTTTACAGGTGAATCAAGAGGGTACTATGGGCCTCGTGGTCGATAATACCTTTTGTTGACTTTTCCCGGTGTTCCCTTTTACCAATATTATCTCCTATCTTACATTTCAGTACTCCGTTGCTCCATTTTTTGCTTTGTTTAGAACTGTTCCTTTTCCAATTCCACGTTACATTGCTATCCTTGCTCCTTTTCTTTCATCAGATCCTGACTTTCTGTCGTTTGACCCTAGTCCACTTTCTGTCGTTCGACCCTAGTCCACTTTCTGTAATTCGGCCCTAGTCCACTTTCTGTCCTTCAGTTTCTTTCCTACTGTTTTTCAGGCACAACTTTCTCCTCTTTATCTCTTCTTGCACCATCATCTTACACTACCTACTTTCCCCGTTCCTATTTCTGCCCTTCCTAACCATGTACCCCCTTCTCCTTCCCGTCCCACTCTCCCTTGCCTTTCGTATTCTCCTTTCTTCACAAGTTTGTTTCAGGCCATGCACGACAAGTACTGCTCGACACCTAGTAGCTGAATCCGTTTTTATGTTAGGCGTATTATTGTTCTTTGAGCGAAACCGTTGTCTGAATAAAGGAACGAACCACTAACCGTTGGTGCGCTGGGTATTTACCAGTTGTACAATAACATGAGACGTCTTAACTACCTGTGGGAGTCATGAATATACATAACAGCTGCATCTTGTAGAAAACGCAGAAACATCAACTCTGTCCTTTTGTTACAAGAATGATCCTGTTACGGTTACTGAACATTTCCAAATTCCAATATCTTGATTTTGTATTTATAGGTGAACACGTTTCTGAGTTTTTTAGGGTAAAGAAGGCCCGTGTTGGTAAAATGTTTAGTTTGCAGCATATGAATATAACAGCTGCATCTTGTAGAAAACGCAGAAACATCAACTCTGTCCTTTTGTTACAAGAATGACCCTGTTATGGTAACTGAACATTTCCAAATTCTAATACTTGAGTTTGTATTTATACGTGAACACGTTTCTGAGTTTTTGAGGGTAAAGAAGGCCCATGTTGGTAAAATGTTTAGTTGGCAGCATATGAATATAACAGCTGCGTCTTATAGAAAACGCAGAAACATCAACTCTGTCCTTTTATTACAAGAATGACCCTAGTTGGCAGCATATTGAAGTTACCTATTAAGGCAACATCAATGTTTGTATATTTTGTTAACAAAGTCGTGTTATGATTATTGTGTCCGCCTATTAAAGGCTCTTATGATGTAATGTTCTATTTTACGGAAGCAGTACAAAAAATATCTCTACCTTAGCATGCGAGACTACATTTGTTCTGTGATTTTAGTTTATAGTAAAAATAATACGGTTTTGTCCATCACCGAGTCAACAAAAAAAAGGATGGGTCTTGTCTCTTGGGGACAAAGAGAACGGAAACTTCTTAAAGGATGAATTGAGAAAGGAAGAACTCTTAGTAAGTTTTAAAGAATACTTCTTGTAAGAAATGTCTAGAAATGAAATCCTGCTAATTTTAATACCCATGTTCTCGTCCTCCCAAGTTAAAAAGTGTTTTTGTTAAAATATGAGAGGAAACACTGCATTATGAGTTTTTTTATTATCTTCCCCAACTCGATACTTGCATCGGACTTGACTTGTTGTACGATGTGCCTTGTGTCTTGGAAAAGTAAAGAGTCAATACCAGGTAATTTCAATAGCAACTGAGAATTTGAAATTTCCGTTTTTAAACGTTGTAGTACGAGATATATAATGTACTTGGAGTTTATTATGTGAAGTGATGCTGTATGGATTCATCTGAGTCCCGTGCAAATCATTGTGTCAGGTTTACTAATTTCATAGAACAAATGTCTCTTTCTTGGTACAAATTTGGCTCGCGATTAGGCTAGTTTGAATTGGCATCTGAATTCTTCTGGAAACCACCCTGGTTGAAAGTAGGACAGGACATTTCAACTTCATGTTTCCTGGACCCGGTGAGTCTTCTTGTTTCAAGGAACATACTCTTTATTTCAATGGTCATGAACCATCATTTAACCGGATCTCAAAGCCATCGAGGTAAACATGGAAAATAACTTTGTAGAAAGCACATGGTCCTACAGTTTACGGAGGTACTTGTCGTTCTGTTTGTATATGCTTATCGCTGCCTTGTTTCTAAATTCGCCGTTTATAGATGCTGAATGTGGAATAAAAACTTGGTTCCCTTAGAGGAGTGAAGCTGAGAATCCTACCAGCGTCCTGGCTGGATGCAAGCTAGTCGCGTTTGCAGCTGAGCTTAACCTTAAGCGAATGTCCATGTTACTTTGTTGATTCTCTGGGCTGACAGCCGTATTGGGTTTAAATGTACCGTTCATCCAAAGCAGCCTTTATAGATTACTCTGCATGTACCTAATTTTGACGTGAATTCTGTGACTGTTATGCAAGTACTGTGAATTTAAGCATTAGCAAGCATACAATATGTGCAGTTGTTTATCAAATTAATATACAACTGCATGAGACAATTGTTAAAGAAATATCTAGTTTCATAGTGCCTGCGATTTTGTGGTGTTTAGGAGAAAAACCTACATTGCAGTAAAATTCGAGTGGAATTTTCCTCGCCTCATAAAAATTTTTATGCTCTTCTTAGCACTGTTCTGGGCTCCCATCGCACATGAATTCTTTTGGGCATCACCCATCTTCACTTTAGAAAAGGGACAACTTCCAGGACCGTAGTCTGTCATTGAAAATGGGGGTGGGGGTGTAAAGCGTCTGCCCAAAACGAGGTTCGTCAGTTACTTCTTCATTTCGCAATGTTTAACCAACAGCACTGTTGCAAAACAGGACATAAAAGCCAGCCAACACACAGGAAACGTTTGCACGAGGTTGGTCTTTTATTCCATGATACAAACTTCAGTGTATATAGCTGACAATTGTTAACAGAGTTTTTGAAAATGTTTACTTTGAGAAAAAGTGGGGGACGATTGCCCTCCTCCCCCCGGCGACTACGGCCCTTATTATATACGAACCTGTGGCCCTTCTTAAGTATGGTGCCTTTCAAAACGTATGGTGCTGACATGAGGAAGTCGTTGGAAAAACGCAGGTCCATTAAAAGACAACGTGTCCCGCGACTGGTAATTAAATAGAATTTATGTTTTCCTTGTTTTAGCTAAGATAATTTGCACAACATGTTATTGAAATTGTGAAATTTGTTGCATTTGGATATTTTTATTATAAAATCGTCTATGAATTTACAAGTGGAAGCCACGTGTGTTGGCCCTAGAATCGTATCGTATCTTACCACCTTGAATTCATCATCGTGACTACTTTTCAAGATTTTCGTAAGTGACCAACAAAGATTTTTCAGATTAATAAATCGACAAACGTCGCGTGCGATTTCCATGGAGGTCAGCAGGTAAAAAGGCTCTCGTAATCTTGTATCTCTGAGTTTGATTAATCAAAAATGACTAATCTGGTAACTTTGCCTAATTTTAGTGAACCCGCGTGTTTCTACCAGGTTCAGGTACACGTCGGTGTCACAAAACCATGTTTCCGAGCTGAACCAGCGATTTATCAATAATTCATTATTCAACCGCTCACACTTTCCATTTGAAATTGGCAGTAGCGTTAATTATACCAGTCAATAATAAATAAAAAAAATGGCTGTATTGCATATTTGGCGATATTTGATGTTGCGTAAGAACTTGATACCTACAAGGGACGACAACCTAGGTTTCTTATCTTCATTGCATTGCAATCGTAAATCATTATTAGTAGTTCCACGTTTCAGTTCACGTGTTTAAAGAAATATTCTTCGACATCTGTTTAGCATTCGTTTCTGTACGCTTCCATGCCCATATTAGTTACTGAATTTCAAATTCATTATAACGCGCTGTAAATATTATAGGATATTAATGTAGTTTTATCGTAACTGTTCTTTTCAGTCAGTATTCCATTGTGTGAAGCGACAAACCATAGTCTAAGACTCAATTCTAATTCCCCCGCCACCCTTCATGGATGACGTTCTTCTCTTAAGCCTCTCCCTCCTACCCCTTCTCGTGGAATTCAAATAATGTGTCATAAACATCTTTAATGCTATGCTTCTCCTTCCTTGCTGCCATTAGAGCGTAGTGCAATGCTCTAGCATCGTCTTCTATCAGGTTAGGTTTCTCTCCTACTCCTATTACTACAACTGGAAGGAGTGCATTGATATGGTATAAATGTCATTGATAGTAGCCTTTGTCTGCAATTTCCCTTCTAGAAGGGGTATCTTTCTACAGAATAACATTCTGTCATACTATGCTTCTCTGTTTTTGCACCATCCGAAGGGAGAGCAATGGCTGAAGTATAAACTTGTATGACACTGATCTCCCATGTTAATACTGCCTGTATAGTACGTGGAAAAGTGTAGCATCATTTTCTATGATGCTGAGCTTCTCTCTCATTGCTCCCTCTAAAGGGTAGATGTTTGTGCACAATGATTTTCACTGATACCAGGCTTCTCTGCTCTTGTATTCTATGACGGGAGTGCAACCTTGTGGCATTAATTTTCATCGATGCTAGTCTTCTGTATTTTTGCAACCACTGGAGGGAGCGCAATCGAGTAGCTTAAACGTGGAAGGATTCTTGACTTCTGTGCTTTGAAAGCTTCTCGAGGGAGTGCAATGGTGTAGCATAAATGTGAGTGATGCTAACCTTCCTTGTTTTGGCAACCTCTCGAGGGAGTTCAATCGTGTAGCATATATGTGAATGATGCTAACCTTCCTTGTTTTGGCAACCTATCGAGGGAGTGCAATGGTGTAGC
>JANTCA010004618.1:0-10134 GCA_024741275.1 Chironex yamaguchii
TAGATAGATAGATAGATAGATAGATAGATAGATAGATAGATAGATAGATAGATAGACAGACAGACAGACAGATAGATGGATAGATAGATAGATAGATAGATAGATAGATAGATAGATAGGTAGGTAGTTAGATACATAGACAGATAGATAGACTGAAGAACTTAAGGAATGGATGGATGGATAGATGTATGGATTGATAAATAGATGGAAGAATGGATAGATGGCTGGCTGAATAGTTGAATGGATGATGGATAGATGGATATATGGACACGTAGATAGATGGGAGAACGGATTTATGGATGGGTAGGTGCATGCAAATGGAAGTCCGTGGCAAATTTGCACAAGGTTTTCTTGTGTCTGATCTTCAGAGCTCAGAGTTGTAGATATTTTACATCTGGTGAGCGGTACGAACAGAACTTGTGTGTAGAATAAGTATCCAAGCACATATTGATATATCATATATTTATTTGTGTGTTAATTAAGGTCTCTAACTTAAAGAGGTTAATTCCTATTGTGAAAAGCAGGTCTATGGTGGACCAGTCAGACCAGTCGTGCAGGTTTGAGACGTCCGCTCGATAAACCAATCAAATGCAGCTGATTCAATGAACCGTCACGCGTGCGCCTGGGGATGAGCGAATAGAGGATGATGTTGCAACAAACCACAAGATGGAGTGAAGAGAAGTAGGAACATTGATAATACGATGAGGAAACCAAGAGTTCTCCTTGATTTCTGTTTAACAAGGGCCATGATCTAACATCAATGCCGTTAAAGGCAATCTACAAGGATGAAAGGAGTGATAGCTGGTTGTACATGCTGCCTGGCGGTGATTCTTTTATTAATATGGTAAGTTTGTTATGTCTGAGTTGCGGGTTAAAATTCATGAACGCATGCTAAGGCAAATAATTGTTTTGCTGACTCCAGTTCTACTGCTTCTTTTCTATAGTTGACTCCACGACCTCAGGGTAATTTGCATAAAGAGATCTTTAATCAGTTGCTCAATATGGCGAGATTTTTGTTATCTGTTCAGATGGGTGTCTGATAAATGGGCCTCTCCTGCTGAATAAAACGGCCAACACCGATTGGATTCATTTTCTTCCTGGATTCGTTTCGATTGAATTGAGACGCTGTTCATAATCTGATAGAAATCAAAACCATATAGAGCAAGCGGATACAGGAGAAAGTTTCATTAAACATGGCAATAATTTTTAAATTTAATTCCATAGACTGATACATATCTTTTTACTTCCATCAAAGCCACCTGGAAATCCAAAGAAAAGTGGACATTTTTTTGTTGTACATATAATTGTCAGGAATGAAAATGTTTAAACAAAACTCGATCTTATTATACGTATATTACTGTTCCGTAACGATAACGTATTCGGAAGTAGGATTGAAGGGATAGGCTTGCCCTCGGGAATACTTAAAGGTGTGCAATACGAGGTTTGAAAAAATAAGCCATGGTGTTGATTTAGAAACGAGAGGATTTATCGATTATGCAGCAGTTTCATGTAAAGCAGTATTTGACGGAGCTTAATTTTGTGAAGTTGACGATTATTTCAGTGCGAATAGAAGTTAAGCTGCATGCAGTCATCGGCCACAACTGGCACCAACTAACGTTTACCAACTTTCCTATTGATACGGTGGGTAACAGTGAAGATCGATTACCGGTTCGTGCTTTGCTGTGATTATATCGTTTCTAATCCAAAGTTAACCATGCTTATGAATTTGTGAAAAGCATGAGCAGTAAAGCACTCCATCGTGTATCACGAACACAAGCGCTATTCTAGTTGACGATTTCAAAATGACACCACAGTATCAGTCTGTGCGAAAGAAATTCATCAAATGAACAATTGTGCCATCAAATTCCAGTTACTTCATCAATACTTTTGCATCTAGTTTGGCTCTTGTCACGAAAACTACTGCTGCAGTCAGCTCCAGCATCTTTTGCTTCATAGACATGACAAACCACCAGCAAATAGTTGAATTTCTTGGCACAGGCGACAGTGTTCTTATTAGTATCATCTAGTATACTGCCAGTGCGTAGGGCAAAGTATAGCAAACGCTGTTTGGTATTTGCATTATATTGCAAAAGATGTCAGTGGGACAATACTGCAGTTTTGTCTTCTTTCTGCTAATATGTTTATACTAATGTTGTTGGGGATAATGTTGTTGCATGGCTCTAGATTTCTTGAAACATCTTGTGGTGAGAAGAGTCCAGCTACAAATAGAAAATGTGCCCTCCTACATCATTTTGATGTATAGGGGAGCACCAATCTCTGTTTCCAAGCACATTGAATGCTACAGTAATGGGCTGTGTTATACTTCCGCATTCAGATTGCTAAGCAGGGAAGCATTATGTACCTTTTTTAAAGTCTTCGGTATGACCAAGTCATGGCTTTGAACCCACAAACCGTCCACTGTTAATGCTGTAATGTTGATTCCAGGATAATGCTTCAATGGTTATGTGAATTTTGTGCATCTGGAGAGCATGAATTAGGATCATATCATGATGAAATATGTCATTCACTTTATTCTGTGACTTGACTGGAAATTAGCTTCTTTTTGTTGTCAGATTACCCAAACTGATAAGATATGACCACTGTTGCCTGCCTAGGTTGATTTGGATCTTGTACTGGTAATAATAGTAAAAATACAAACACTTGTCCATGATAAGCTTTCGGCATAATGATGATGCTGTAGGTTGCCTTGGCAGAAAGATAGGGACTAACTGGGAGGCTAAACTTAGAGGCATAGACATCCTTTCCTACCTGCAATTTTTTGCGTTAGAAGAATGGCTATCGGAAATAAGGATTCATCCTCAGGAGACTTGATGGCAAGAGACAGACAACCTACAAACAGCTCAGGTTTAAAACAGGCAGCAGTTGACGTTCTGTTGGATGATATTGTTCAGCTAATCTATATAGTTAAGCTTTCAAGGGAGGAATTTTATATATCTAGAAGTGAAATTTTGGTCCTGTCCCAAAGTCTGAAATTTTCCTTAAGACCTTTATCATAAGATTACTAAGAGGTATGAATGGATTTTGATGATTTTGGAAGATTATGTGCAAGTTTTTAGAATAAGGACTGTATAATTAATGATATATTTAGAAAAGTCTACATGGACCCACCAGTGTCCAATAATTCTTCAGAGACATATATTGGTCTTGTAAGTATATATGTAATGAAGTAATGTCTTTGTCACCTAGTGGTCGCTATTACAGTAATCTTAGTATAGAGGAAGGAATAGCTTTTGGTTGGCTCAGGGACAAGCTTGGAAACTTGTTACCTCGCTTGGAGTAGTAGTCCTTTGCATTACAGATGTTGCGAGTCTCTGCCTTAACATTCCTCATAGGGAAGGTCTTGAGGCAATGTATCATGCTTTGCAGTTTAAATAGGACTCTAATGTTTCCACTAGTACATTGGTTAAGTTGGCCGGCTTAGTATTGGACATTAGTTATTTTTATGTATACTTTGAATTTTATGACCACTTTTGAAGAATGATCAGAGGAACAGCAGTGGGTGCTAAGTTTGCACCAGCTTATGCCAATCGTTTTATGGACAGGTGGTTATAGCTTAGGCTGCTGGCAGGAAGTTCTGTGTGCCCTATGCAATGGTTTTGTTTAATAGATGACATATTTTTCATTTGGACACATTGAGGAAGAGAGTCTTACAAAGATAATCAACCATCTCAATGCTTTTCACCCCACAATCAAGTTCACTACAAACTATTCACATACTGAAGTTCTTCTTTGTATGTTATGGTTAGAATTGTAGAGGGTAGGTTAGAGACTGATACTATTCATTACCTTCACCAGAAATGATGCCTTCCTTGAAACACTAAAAAGCTATTCCATATAGTCAAGCTCATACAGTGTGAAGGATCTGTTCAACTTGAGAGAGTTTGGAGAGAAGTTTAGAAGATTTAGTCCACTGTTTGGTAGATGGAGGCTACAAAGGGCTAGACTGGAAGGAAATAGAGATAACAGTTATGCTGAATGTGAAAAAAGATAGAACAAAATTTGTGATTTGATTAGTTGTTTTGATAATTTTTGCGATAGAGATATGCAAGATTAATCACAGGTTTGATTGTGATTTTAGTAATGTAGTATATTTCTTGCTATTTAGTGTGCTAAAAGCAGTATGTAGAAAGCCCCAAGACTCTGTTTAGACTTCAAGTTAATGATTTTAAAGCAGGGAATTAGTGTTCCATAGGCAGAGATTTTTGGACATTTTATAGCACATGGTCACACTAGTTTTGAGTAGCATTGTAGAATGACAAGAGGAGGCAGAGCTTTTGGCATTACCAGCTAAATAGTTTTGTGCCCTATTGATTTAACAGTCAGGAAAGTAGTTAATTAATTTAAGGAATTGCTATGAAACAACTAATTTTTTCTGCATTTAAGTGAACTATTACTTATTTGTTGTTTGTATGTCATTGCCCTTTTTATTTTGTATCTTTTGTTTGTTCTACCCAGTGGCACATGGTGTATTATGTCTATAGTAGTTGACAGGGTCAGTAGTAACTTCCTATTGTACTATAGAGTTATTGTAGTATCGTTACGGAATGTTTTACCTTAGGAGTCATCTTAATAATTCATTGTTGATCAAACTTCATTCAAAGTAACCATGTATGCTTGGAGGTAATAAACCAGAGGTAGTTAGAGGTTGTTATGATTGTGGTAAACCTAGGTGTCATTTGCGTGAACTAATCAGTGAGGGAGATCACAGTTTTCGTAGTGCAGGAAGATTTTGTTCTTCAACCATCATTTTGATTGTCATTCCAGTTTATCTTTTAGAATGTGAAGTGTGTAGAAAACAGTATGTGGAAGCACTGCAACAGCCATTAGGCTCAGAATCAATGTTTATAAGTCAGCTAGTAGAAAGTTTGACAAAAGTTGCACAGTTGCCCAAGCAGACGTGTTTGGTTATTTTAGAGAGGAAGGACATATTGGCTTTCTTATTAATATTTCTTTAAAAGTTATAGACAGGATAGCTAACAGTGATGATAGAGGCAGGGAAACATTTTGGCAGTATAGACTATTAACTTTTTCACCTTCTGGACTTAATGTTAGGGAACTGCCTATTACATAACAAATTTCTTTCCTGGTTACTTGTCATTTTTGTAAACTTCTCTTTAGAGTGTTGTTAAAGTTGTTTTTACTAATTCTTCATATGTTAAATTATTAACATGTACACTTTTGTCTATTGTGCTCTTAATATACACATTTGTCAAGAATGGAGCATTACCACAGTAGCTGCACTAAGCGGGAGCTGACAAGGCTCCATTCTTGACAAATACATCAAATGCACTGTTCTTGACAAATACATCAAATGCACTGTGTCTGTTGAGATACTACATAGGTCTGACACTGTTGAAGGCTTAACTCAAAACACGGAAAATTTTATGAATGTCCCCTTACCCACCACTTGGTTTCATCTTGTAATACCAAGGACTTTGAAAGTCCTTCACAAAATTGTGGTAATGCTCCACTCTTGATAAATATATGAAATTTATATATATGAAAATTATATATATATATATAAATCACTCTCCTTGTCCAATGGTTGAAAGGTGTGTTTGAAGTTCATAATTTTTTCTAGTTGATCACCTTATCAGTTTTACACACTTTTATCTTGTAGTCAATTATTGCTAAACCCAGGAGTATTAAGTTCCAAAGATACAGGGAACAGGGATTTTACTAATGAAGATGTGATTGTTCAAGAGCATAATAGAAGTCTGAATAATGTAAGTAATTTTTTACATGTTTTGTGCTGTTAGAACTTGTAATTTTTATAGATTACGTTTTGAAACACTGATGACTGGCTTAACCTGATTCTTTCCCTTCACTGTTTTATATTTAAGAAAACATAAGAAAATGGTTCATTGGCCTTACCACTTCTATTAAAAATGGACAAATGTGAATAATTGAATCATTTGAAGCTTACATTTTACAGAACATGAACTGACTTTTAAATGTCAATCCTAGTGTGATTGATAGCAAGAATAGATTAATATCATTAAAATGGTCTTGAGTTGTTACAGGTTTCATTTGCAGGGTTAATATATTAATTTCAGTTAATTTATTTAGGAATTTAGTAACAGCTGAGTGTGCTCTGTTTTCATCGTAAGGATCTTATTACCTGTGCTCTGCAAGGTGGTGAGCAACCCTGTTGACTTTTTTTTATTATGTTGAGAAATTTAATTATTGTGTTATTGGTCTGGTGCTTTACCATAGCTTATACCATTATAGTCATTTTAGTGATAAGCTGTTTTGAAATTAAAAGGGAATATCATTTGACGGAAACCATCCACAGGTTGTATGGGTTCTTGAGAACTGAGTTATGAAAAACTATTATTAGACAAACAGTACTAATAATACAATTGTTTATGCTAAAATATTAGTTGTGTCATTACAAATTGAAAATGTGACCTTCACTTAATCTAAGCTAAACAACATGTACTGGTCCTAAAAACAGATCTGTTTATTTTCCATACAATGTTTAAAGGACAAGTTCAATTTCTGTAAAAAATTGTTTTGACTATACTTCTTGTTCATGAGCCTATGTTAAGGGTCAGAGTATCTTAAAGCACCCAGTTGTCAGTAAAGTTAGATCAATGAAACTGATCTTGTAGCATAGCTCAAGTGCTTACAGGGCAAGGTGGTGTATTCTAAGACTTTGAAATGTAAGGTTTTGCTTGTAACCAATTGTACATGTCTCACATAAAGGGAGAAAAGCCATTTCTCTTTGAGGTAGATACGTCCCTGGGTGTGATAACATCATATATCATGATAGGGACCCGTGTTACACTGGATGCATTACATAGCAGTAAAATCAATTATCCTGCCAGTGAGTGTTAAAAAACTTCAGATTACAAA
Organism: Chironex yamaguchii; assembly: GCA_024741275.1. Classification (NCBI taxonomy): domain Eukaryota; kingdom Metazoa; phylum Cnidaria; class Cubozoa; order Chirodropida; family Chirodropidae; genus Chironex; species Chironex yamaguchii. The sequence goes on from JANTCA010004618.1 coordinate 6,880, forward strand.
AAATTTCATGTCCTATGGACTGCTTCACTTTTCCTTCAGAAATCCATATTAGACATAAACTTGTATATGTACAAAATGTGTGAAGTAATGCCTAAAAACAATTTAGGAGTCTTCCTACTTTGCTTAATTGATAGCTTTCTGTCAATATCAGTTTGAAGAATTTGATCCTGGTTCGTTGACAAGCACTTCAAGTAAAAGTCTCTTTGATCTTCATATTTAATTTCAATGGAGGCAAAACACAGGATTTTCTGTATACGTTGACAATATTCCTTTCTGTAGAGTCGCACTACAAAAGGCATATTTGATATATATGTATGACTGAAAATTGCCTTTAAATTTCCATTTTGTGAAAATCATTGCTTAGCCTGACCTCCTCATATGCTTTATCACGAGTCTATAAGTTTTTGATTCTTCATATTGCTTGATTTGTTTTTTTTGTAGTCATCAGAGAATGAAAATGTGAAGGAGACAACAATTGGTAGTCAAGTTCAAGAAAAGCCTTTAAATGAAGATGATTTGGTTCACGATTTAATTCAACCAACTGTTGCTCCAGCAACTCCCCATGATGAGCTCAATACTCTTCAAAGTACAGCGACTATTGATGGTGCACCAGACACATTTACACCAGAAAATACACCAGCTGCACCAAAGAGAAGTTTACTGCATGCTTTTGATATCACCAAGAGCTCGTCACAAGCTGGCTCCTTGGAAATTGACCCAGCATCTCTCAAATCAATCAGACTGAAGATTGTTAATACTGTTCTAATTAAGGATGCAAGTGAATTAAAGTAAGTTGGTGGATTAAGCATGTGTACAGTATGTGCAGACTTTCTTGGGAAGAGCATGTAATTGCACATGCATCCCCTGGCACATGCCTGTGGCTTGCCAGGTGTGCAGAATATTGCACACCCTGATTAATTTAAAGTGGAGGTTGTTGCTATGTTCCACCACAGGCCACCACACTCCTGTCTGGCCTCTGCTGTGCATTAGTTACCACTCTTGCCATAATTGTCCCAGCCTGATACGCTGTTTGTTGAAGTAAGGATATCATTAATGATTTAATGAATGAATGACCATCTCTCTCTTTCTTAGTTTTCTATTCCTAATAACAAACACATTGATTTTTGGATGTTTGAAGCCTGACGATGGGAGAAGGATCACTCAAAACATAGATCAGAAAAGCCTTACAACTCAACACATGATAAACTTCAAACATCCCTGGCTTCCACTGAGTTGACAAATACTAGGCATTGATTTTAAATGTACTACTGTACGTACATCATACTTGTAGGAAACAGTTTGGAGTATTTACCTCACAGTCTGGAAGTGAATGGGCTTTACAGTGGAAGTAGATTTCACATATCCGTCATGAGAGTAATTTGTGGTCGGTAACATTGTTTGCTGGTGATTGTTGACTTGATAGTAATAAATAGATGTGTAATTGTTTTTCTTGTTATTTTTTCTACTGTAGAACAAATTCATACAAGGAGGAAGAAAGTGTGGCTGTCTTATCACCATCTTTCATTTCTCCCTCTGTAAGTGAGGTTGAGAACTTGACTACTACTCCTATTCAAGATATGAAAGAAACAAATCAGAATATTCCTCATGACAGTAAAATAGAAAATGCCAATAAAGGTGAAAGTTCTGATGTTAATTTTGAAACATTCGAGGAATGGAGGGAAAAACAGAAGATAATAAATCAAGATTTAGAGACAGTTGCAACTAGCAAAGGAGTGACACGGAAGCAGGTCAAAAAGAAAAATTATGCTTCTAGTGATTGTAGTGCAAAAGTTGTGGCTGCTAATGCCGAAGCATCCAATTTAGCAGCAATGTTAAATGAAAATAAAGACATTTATATGCTTAGTCCCTGCCAGTCCAAAATTTGGTTTATTGTTGAATTATGCGAACGAATTCAGGTAGAATCAATTGATATTGTGAACTATGAACTATTTTCATCAACTCCAAAGAGCTTTAATGTATATGTTGGTAATAGACATCCATCAAGAGACTGGCAAATATTGGGAACTTTTCATGCAAGAGAAGAAAGACAAATACAATCTTTTCCTCTAGAAGAAAAGCATTATGCAAAATTTGTCAAGGTATGTATGAGCTCTTTTGTTATTATCCAATTTAAACCTACTGTAATTGTTTATAACGTCTTATTAATGAAGTTATTAACTGACCTAATGAATTATGTTATTTGGCTGTGGATTAATCATGTATTGTAGGGTTACATCTCTATATTTAATGAAAAGAGAAACCTCTTTAGTAGGATTAAAATTAATCGGATTGTTTTCTTGTGCAAAGTGTAGTAAAGTAATTTTTGTTTTGTCCTCCAGTAGTGTTTGATGTAGGAGCAAATCTTGCTTTGAGATACATAATACAGTTCTTTGCAAATAGAAAATTTATTTCAGCCATTGACACTTAAACTTCACTCCTCATAAGCTGCATTGGCCAATGGAAATATTTATAAAGGAAAGTGTTTTGTCACTTACTTTGGTCAAACAGGTTAAGTTACTTTAAACACTTGTCATCATGAAGCCTTACTTTGTCTTGAAGCACACACTAACTGATGTACTTTTTAACCCCAAAATGCTTCTGCACTTGTGTAACATAATTATTTATCTTAAGTTTGTGTCCAGAGTCTCATTTTATTTGTTAGAGTAGAGAAGGAGAGTAAAGTTATGATAATGACTACTGGGGTGTCAAACCTTGGTCTAATGCAACTGCAAATCACATATCTTTCCTACTGAGCTAAACAGGTGTATAAGAAACCCAATAAGATCATGGACCGAGCTCTGCAGTCGTGAGGCCCCGGTGGTCATAATCATAACTTTACTTATGCTGTTAACACAGGACCACCCTTTGTGAAGATAGCAAAGAGGTTCGGTTAGCGGTGAACAATGATATTGTGGAATTCATAAGCCGTTTTGTAGATATTTGACATCTTTTGCTTGTCATAGCATGACAAACGGCATGTTACAAGCACGTTCTGTGACAATTCCTTTATGGGATTGGTTTTTGTTGTTAATGATACGTCTTGGTTCAAATCCAACTGTCGGTACTACCGTCCATTTTTTTCCTTGTAAATTGATATTGATTGTATTTTATTGTTAAATAGAAAAATAAGGAGTCAATAAGCAAGAATTATTTCGTATGAAGAAAGTTCTATTAGCCATGAAAAGTCTTTTGGGCCTCAAAAATGTCCTGTATACCTAAAACTTCCTTGGCTAGGTAATGTTTCTATCCGCATAG